>JAPQWV010001080.1:0-128000 GCA_027422505.1 Craterostigma plantagineum
AAACTCCCTCGTGCTAGACATTTCAAGCATGATTGAAGGCAGGAGTCTAATTCCTTTACCCACTTAGTATTTATCAAACGGGAGAATAAACCATATCACTCATAGAACATGCATATCATTTCAAAAACCAACATGCACGTAGGTAGTAAATTAATCCTAGGAAAATAAACTACAAGGCAACACAAGCGGGTTATTTCTAGTCTATCCCTATTACATGTGTCTTCAAAAGATCACGGGTCGTCGCACGGGTCTTGAAGCCGTCAAACGTCCTTCGTCACTCGAACGGCCTCAAAGTCACCGAAAGTCCACCACCTTGTCACCACCAGCAGGGTTGCGATCCGTGTAACGGGCCCTCATGTTTGTATTTAAGCTAATCTTATAAAACGATAAATTAGAACACGAGGGGATCATAAGTCCCGAACAACCCATATATAACCAATACAACCCGGGGGGATGTAACCCTTAACAAATGACCCGGAAACCAAATTCCTAATCCCGCAAGTGCACCTTAAATCTCATTCATAATGAGCACGTAGACAATTACATGACTTATAAAAAGAAATGAAAACTGGATGGACCTTAAACGGGCCAAGCCCCTTAAATGGCCCGTTAAGGCTTTGAGCCTAAAGCCCTAACGCAGCTGCCGCGACTCAAATCACCCAGCCATCAAAACATGCCGGTGCCGGACCTAGAGGTCACGGCTGATCAGGCCTGCTCAGAGCAGCCCGATGGTACGACCGCGCAGCTGCGCACAACGCACAGCCGCGGTCGGTTTCTGCCACCGCCCATGGCTGCCCGCATTCCGGTCTTGTCGGTAACTGCCTCGTCGGCCATGCCGCACGAGGTGGTGGCCGTGGGATGGCAAACGACGCATCAATCAGCCCCACGCCGGTCAAAACTGCGTTGGCTTTCGACCGTCTCCCACACTCCTCGTTTCAATTTAGACACGTTATGATTCGGATCACGAGTGCCCGGTCTGATACCACTGTTGGGTTACCCGATGTCTCCCGGTGATGCCACGTCCCTGGGTACGATGCGGAACAAAAATTTTCCGGGTTCCCCAATTGCCCTCGTTGCTCGGATCAGAATAGTAACACATAGACACGTAATAGGGCGGGTCAAACCCGTAGAGAATTACCAGTTGAAGCGAGGGCAGCTCCTTGTCCTTTTCTTCAAGACTTCGTCGATGGTGGTGGATGGCACTAGATCGTCACGCCGACCTCGTAGTGTACGACGTAATCAGTTGTCTAAAGATGGCTAGAGAGAACCGAGCCGTTGCGTGGGAGAAACGTGTGTGCGTTCGTTGTGTGTGTTTTTTGCCTTGTCTTGATTTTGAAAAGCACTTCTTTTCCCCAACCTATGGATCACGAAATTTAGCCTATTTAAAGGATTGGATTTCGATTTCTAAGTCCTTAAAGTGTGAGAGATTTTTGCCAAATCTTACTCTCTTTTGAATTCCAAATCCAAACTTAAGGAAACTTGCTATTATTAGAAAAACTAACTTAAATACCAAGTCAAAATTAAGTATATTTAAATATGGTATAAAATTCGAAACTTAGTCTAGATTAATTTTGAAATTTAAATAAATAATATTCCAAATATTTTATTCCATATTATTTATATCAAATATGCAAATTCCGAAAATACCTTCAAAGGCATATTTCGAAATTAGCTTAAGGTGAAGTCCAATTTTATCCTCGAGCCATTAAGCACTTGGTCAAGCCAAAGTCTTAAAGTTAGTTTCATAAGAAGTCCAACTTCGATCCAATAAATGGCCCAAGGCCCCTTAAGGTGGCCCAACGGCCCAAGGCCCGTTAAGGCGCAAAACACTTTCTCTCCTAATCAATACACTGATGATCCTTTTTAATCCCGACTCTCTAGATTCGATTCAATCGGCAAGGTAAGAGTCCAAGAGTCCAGTAGTTACCTAGCCAATCCCGTAGTATTGGAACGTATCCCGATTCTAGTGCAAATTTTGACCTAGTCTTTATTCCAGAACCTCACTATAAATAATAGTGCTACGTATAAATAGTCCAGCTGTGTCCCGATCCAGTGAGAGCCATGGTCTATGTCAAACTCACTAAACTCGATTCTATGATAAAACGGAGACGAGGCAAATTACCAAACTATCCTCCATGTATAACATGAGTTAGTTCAATACCTTGGCCAAGGATTTCGTAATTTTCCATCGCCGTCCTCATAGGACACTTATCTCGATTACTTGCGAGACTATGAATCCGTGCTCGGTGATCTAAGCCCGGCAATCAAAAATCATTATCAAGACCGCATCTGGCGCTGACACATGCAACAACAAATCGGGTCGAGGGGAACCAGTGACAGTCGAGACTTCGAAGTCAACTCCGTCAAAGCCCCTTTCGGTCTAAGGTTCACGTAGACTACTATAGTGTTGTCATCGGTCATTAACACTCCTTGAGTAATAAGCATCGACCGTACGACCCGTGAGTTAGTGTCCATGAAATGATTCAATCCCTTGATTCAATTCGTATCAAAAGTCATGACCGCCGCTTCCAAGCGGGATAACGGCACACGATGGGTCATCGATAAATAAGCCTTGATCGGTTATCCAGCGTCCAAGTGGAGCCTCAGGCTTATGGAGTTTTAATGTTCGAGGTTAAGCGTCCACTAGTGCCTTCCTCTCTCGTACCCATCGAGAACATGACTCAACTCGCCACATTTGGATTTGTTCATTTATTTCTTTACACGAGAACATGACTCAACTCGCCTTTCATTAAACATACGAAAAGATCTTATTACACAAAAGGCCAAATGATAGATAATCTAATGCCTTATACAACTAATCCTCGTATAGCATTCGAGGGCATATTCCTAACACATTAGTTGTAGAGGGACACTGCCAGAAGGAAGCACTAGACGATGAGGATTGCATTTGATATTTGGGTTGTTTATTATACAAACAGCCGAGGGTTATCATTTGAAAAGAAGGTGAATAGTTGGGGCTATTCTGGTCATTTAACAGTAAATAACTTGGTCCAAGCTTAACACACCTGCAGTAAGAGCGCGTGTAACCCAATTTTGGCCAAAATTGTTGCTCGGAGGGATCGGTGCAACATTAGTTAAACCACGAGGAGTACCGTACAATAAAAACCACCGTGGTTTATGTACATTTCGGCGAAACTACAAGGGGGTTATATGCATTTTTGCCTTTAAAATATAGAAAACTATATATGTAAACAAAAAATCTTGTAAATTACATGAAGGGTTAATATGTCATACAATCCGATATATATGTCGAATCGAATGATGACTTCAAGTTACAATCTCGTTACCAAAAAACAATGGGGGCCCAAAACCCAGATAGTTAGCCTAAGAAACCATAAACAAACAGTAAGGCTACAAAATATATTTAGAGTATTTAACTTCCTCTCTCACTCTCTACTACAAAAGTCGAGCTAAATGACCTATCTATATATACGATAATGGGTCTAAAATGTTCATACTCCGTTCACAATTCTGTTACGAAGAAAATGATGCTTCCCACAGCCTTGGCATCGCCACCCACGTGTTAGGAATATGCCCTCGAATGCTATACGAGGATTAGATTGTATAGAGCATTAGATTATTTATCATTCGTCCTTTTGTGTAATAAGATATTTTTCGTGGGTTAATGAAAGGCATTGTTCGTTTATTTCATATAAAAGTTCTTTACTTAGCATCCGATAAAGAATAAATGAACAAATGCAAATGTGTCGAGTTGAGTCACTGTTCTCGATGGGCACGAGAGAGAAAGGCACCAGTGGACTCTTAACCTCGACCATTAAAAGTCTGTAAGCCTGAGGCTTCAGTTGAGTGCTGGATAACCGATCACGGCTTATTTGTCGATGACCTATCGTATGCAGATATCCCGCTTGGAAGCGGATGTTATGACTTGTGATACGAATCAAATCAAGGAATTGAATCATTTCATGGACACTGACTCACGGGTCGTACGGTAGAACATGGCTTATTACTCAAGGAGTTTCAATGACCGACGACAACGCTATAGTAGTCTGCGTGAACTGTTGGGTTACCCGTGTCTTCTGGAGACCCCACGTCTCCAGGAATGGTGCTGTAATACCCGAGTCCCGTAAGTAAGCCGGCCAATAAAAATGCATACATATTATAAGGTTTACATGACTGCATGAGACATATTTTGTGATTTTATGTGTCAACATGATTTCAAATTAGGTGCTATTAGGATTACTAACCAAGTAGAGGAATTAATTGAAATTAGGTTAGTTATTGATTTTAGGGTTTCTAGTACATGGCATACTAACTTAGAAGATTTGATTTAGTATATTAAGTGTTGATACCACGTTTTGGGATGCATGAATTGGTAGGAATAATTTTGAAACACATCTCGCAACCTTGGTATTGATTAATCAACCTCGAAACGTTTGAATTATTAAACAACTCGATATCTTTAAAATTTACATCAAGGTCTCGAAATTCTTAAGAATTGAAATTCATGAAACTCGAAACATTTAAATCTCAAGATTTATAGAGCTCGAAATCGTTAAAACTCGAGACCAAAGAATGTTAGAAGATTTCGGAAGATGAGATAAGTACTGATTACTTAGTTGCAAAGGACTTACTAGATATCAATGTCATTTGTTTATTTCTACACGCAAGAAATAAGATAAGAATTAAGAAGAGAACCAAACATAACTCACTAACAGACCATTGAAGAACTTACGAGCTGGGAAGAGACGAGAGCCAATATCCATAAACTAGGAAGAGGGTATAATTTCTTACTTTGATTTTACATTTTTATTCAGATCCTAGTAATGTAGGAAGATTAGGGAACATGAAAAATTTCGTTTATTCATGTTACATGAAGTTTTAATTGCTGACAAGACCTAAGTATATTAAAGTCATTTGTGTTCTTAAAAATATAACAATAGGGTTTTTACTTTGATACCATAGTTAGTTCTTGAAGGTTTAGGAATCGTTTAAGGTTCATGCGAGTTTCAGTTTGGTCAATATCGAAACTCTGTTAAGTCTTGTAGGAATAATCTCGAACTCAAGGATGAAGATAAGAATATGTCGAAATCTATGTTAAATCCATGTCGAAATTTTGTAGTGTTAAATCTCGAGATCAAGTCTGAAAAGAATGTCGAAATCCATATTAGTCTTAGCTTCAAGAATCTATGTGAGATCTCGAAATAAAACTCGAGATCTATCTTGAGGTTAGTATCGAAATCTTTGTTGTATTAATTTAGAAGTTGGCATAAGATGTCGAGAACTAACTCGAGATCCATATCGACATTGTATATTGTTTAGTTTAAACCTCGAAGTCTCTATATATAATCTCGAAAGCATACATCTCGAAATCATGTCGAGATCCATCTTTAAGAGTTACTTCGAAATCCCACAAATTAAGTTCAAGTCTCATATTGAGATTCATATCGAAATTGTATATTGATTAGTTTAAATCTCGAAGTCATTGTATATAATCTCGAAGACACATAACTCGAAAAATGTCAAACTCCAATTCGAGATTTATCTCGAGATTATTATACATACTATGTCGAGATCCTTATATGAGCTTCAAAATAATACTTTTTCAATTTAAGTCAAAGTTCAAAGCTTTAGGGTTTCGAAACTCGTAAAAGTCGAAACTAGGGAAGCCAATTTCGTGAAATTACAACTAGACTAACAAACCCTAATTTTATATGTTTCTACACTTAGGATTCAGAGATTAATGACTTACAGTACGATAGACTAAATAGCTAAGGATACCAGGTAAGTTGAAGTCCCAACTACAACACATAATTGTATGTGAATGAAATTATGTGTTACGTGCTTTTATGATTTTATGTGACTTCCATGATTTTATGTGATATCTGATGTAATTTATTTACCTTATACGGTGGCATGACACACATATTCATGACATGAGCATATGCACGCACGTTTAGTACGAAAGGCATGAAATGAGAGCGTGCATAATATACGATCGCCTGAGATCGACAAAGATTCGCCGATATGGGCGTCTGATGTCGACTCACAGTTGAGTCACGGCTCTTCTATGCTACCATGGTGACGTCGTATGGCGCTACCGTCAAGACATGACATGTTCAAGGCAAGACATGATTTTAGGGCTTAATGCCCTCATGGCGGATCGTGAAACTTGGAGGGTGCGAGTTGAGGGAGACCGACACCGAGAGTATCTCTGGTGTTGACTACCTCAGATTAGGCTACCAGTGTGAAGCGTCCGCATGGCGTATGAAACCACCTTGGGACATAAAAGGCGCCCTAGCGTTAGCCTTCCTTGAGTGGGTATTGCTGCTTATATGATTATTTCTCTTGTGGATTTGAGCTCCATGATGGTGCATAGCAAGATAGCCGAGGGCCCTATATGACAAGACAAGACAAGACACGGAAAATATGAGGTCTATGGAGCATTGGCGCGGATGCCTTTGCGAATTTAGGACACGTGCATGGCATACATGGCTTTCACTTACTGAGCTTTATAAGCTCATTCCACGAATTTATGTGTTGTAGGTTCACGGGATCACTGTACGTGATCTTTACGAAGGCGAGGCCAAATTTTGAAGCTTCCGGAGGACTTTTGAGGTGGCAGTGTGTACATGGATGCGACCTGAGTGGCGGGCCATTAGATTTTTTGAACACGCATGGGCACTCTACCTTGTATTATGTCCTAGGAATATTTTGTATTGTACAGAAGGGTTTCCTTTATATAAAAAGAAAAATTTTATACGCAGTTTCGTATGTAGATTTCATTTATATCACATGCAGTCACATCAATTAGTAATAAGAATGGGTGGTGGAAGTCAGGGGCGTCACAGGTGCGGAACAAAAATTTTCCGGGTTCCCCGATTGCCCTCGTAGCTCGGATCAGAATAGTAACACATAGACATGCAATAGGGCGGGTCAAACCGTAGAGAATTACCAGTTGACGCGAGTGGCAGCTCCTCGTCATTTTCTTCAAGACTTCATCGATGGTGGTGGATGACACTAGATCGTCACGCCGACCTTGCAGTGTACCACGGAATCAGTTCTCTGAAGATGACTAGAGAGAACTGAGCCGTCGCGTGAGAGAAACGTGTGTGCGTTTGGTGTGTGTTTTGTGCCTTTGGTTGATTTCGAAAATCACTTTTTTTTTTTCTCTACCTTTGGAGCACGAAATTCTTAGTCTATTTAAAGGCTTGGATTTCGATATCTTAGTCCTTAAAGTGTGAGAGATTTTTGCCAAATCTTACTCTTTTTTGAATTCCAAATCCAAACTTAAGGAAACTTACTATTATTAGAAAACTAAATTAAATACCAAGTCAAACTAAGTATATTTAAATATGGTACGGAATTCGAATTTTAATCCTAAATTAATTTCGTAATTTAAATAAATAATGTTCCAAATATTTTATTCCATATTTATTTATATCAAGTATGCAAATTCCGAAAATACCCTCAAAGGCATATTTCGAAATTAGCTTAAGGTGAAATCCAATTTATCCTCAAGCCCATTAAGCACTTGGCCAAGTCTTAAACTTAGTTTCATAAAAAGTCCAACTTCGATCCAATAAATGGCCCGAGGCCCATTAAGGCGTGGCCCAACGGTCCAAGGCCCGTTAAGGCCCAAAACACTTTCTCTCCTTATCAGTACACGTTGACGATCCTTTTTAAGCCCGACTCTCTAGGTTCGAATCAAACGGCAAGGGAGGAATCGAAGAGTCCAGTAGTTACCTGGCTAATCCCGCAGTACCGGACCGTAACCCGATTCGAGTGCAAATTTCGACCTAGTCTTTATCCCAGAACTTCACTATAGATAACAGTGCTACGTATAAACCTTTAAGCTGTGTCCCAATCAAGTGAGAGCCATGGTCTATGTCAAACTCACTAAACTCGATTTTATGATAAAACGTAGACGAGGCAAATTACTAAACTACCCTCCATGTCTCACATGAGTTAGTTCAATACCGTGGCCAAGGATTTCGTAATTTCCCGTCAGTCCTCATAGGACACTTATCTCGATTACTTGCGTGACTATGAATCCGTACACGGCGGTCTAAGCCCGGCAATCACAAGTCATCATCAAGATCGCTTCTGGCCTGCTGACCCATGCAACAGAAAATCGGGTCGAGGGGAACCAGTGACAGTCGAGACTTCGAAGTCAACTCCGTCAAAGCCCCTTTCGGTCTAAGGTTCACGTAGACTACTATAGTGTTGTCGTCGGTCATTGACACTCCTTGAGTAATAAGCCATGTTCGACCGTCTGACCCGTGAGTAAGTGTCCATAACAAGAGTCAATCCTTTGATTCGATTCATATCACAAGTCATGACCTCCGCTTCCAAGCGAGATATCGGCACACGATAGGTCATCGACAAATAAGTCGTGATCGGTTATCCAGCACCCAACTGGAGCCTCAGGCTTACGGACGTTTAGTGCAAATTTTGGTTGGAACAAGTGGCATATTGATCGAGCGGATCGAGTAATAAAATAAAACGAACACTAACGAACTATCCTACGCTCAACAGGCAAGTGTACCTATCGAAATAGCATAGACGTAGCAAGTATTCGAGTGTCGAATCCCTAGGGAACTATGTACTTTTAGAAAACCATCGTCTAAATATCCTAGTAAATATTTTTGGGTTGTTGAAACGATAAATGATAATAACAACTGAGTAAAATGGTACGAAGAGAAAAACCCTGATGGAAACAAACGTATTTGAGACTTCGAATCCCCCTAGCTCGACCAAAACATATATCAAGTACACGTAAGCAACGCTGTCATTAGACCGTGGAGATTCCTACAACATGTGTACGAATTCATACGATTGACGAAACTGCGCCTTATCATACGAGACTCGCAAACAACTAATCAACGCTTTAAGTAGCCGGGCAAGCTTCCCTAACTACTTAACCGATGATCGCATTAAAATCACAGTGAATCCCGCTATTAGATTTGACTCTAATCCAGCGGGGTAGTTCAACCTATCTCTAGCGATGAGTTTATTCCGCTCGTTTACGAGTGGTCTAATCGTTCGCCCCTCTCTCGAGCGTAGCGTACGATTTCCCAACTTTGTTAACTTAAACACATAGACATGGCCAAGCTAACTAGACATTTTCAATCACATAGACATAATTAAAATCATATGCTTCATAAACGAGTCATAACGACAACATAACATCAAATACACGTAAACATACGATCGATCGCACTAGGGTTCATCTCATCTCAAATACACAATATTTAGCTACTCATAATGATCACAACAAAACACGTAATTAACACCGAAGATATCATAAATGCTTCCCTGAATTCGGCTTCGAAGTTAATCTCGTCCTTCACTGAGTACTTCTATCGAGCACGTTGTGAGCAAAACTAAATATGTGTATGGGAGGTGTTCTTGGGTTTTATTGAGGCAACGTGTTTGTAAGTATGTGAACTTAATGGCGTACCTTTTTGTCTCACGTTCCTTCTTCTCTCATTCTTTCTCATGTTGGCTCTTTATATAGAGGTTTATTCATCTCAAATTCTCGTCATCCTTCTTGAGCCTTGCAAAGATATGAAGTATCTCATTTTCAAATATTTGTGCAGCCACAAGATCTCTTGAGCAGCCCTTGCTTTTAATGGTATTGTCCTATGCAGAAATTTCATTCCAAGCGTGGGTTTTTCCATCTCAGTTGGTCATACGTTCGTTCTTGAGAAGATAAGGTAAGTAAGGGTCGTTTTCCTCATGTACTTGACTTTCAACACAGCCACGGGATGTTCACGGCCTCTTCTATCCATCTTCACGGCCGTGACCACATAAAACCTGAAGAAAACAACGTCTCTGCCCGTGTTCACGGCCTCGGTAGCCACCATTCACGGCCGTGAAGAATTCGGGGGTTAGAAAATGGGTTTCTGCCCGCCTTCACGGCCTCAAACACCCCCTTTCACGGCCATGAAGCACCCTTCACGGCCTGGTTGGTCAATGTTCACGGCCGTGACACAATCGGGCAAGAAAATGGCTCTCTGGTGCGCTTCACGGCCTCGTACAAGTGCTTCACGGCCGTGACTGATTTTCTGCAAAACAGCAGCACATTCAAAAATTCATATCTCCCATTCTAGACCTCGGATTGAAAATCCGTTCGGTCAGATTCAAGATTAACGAGTCCTCTATCTATGGTTAAAATTTCAGGTCCATCGGACATCGTTTACCCCGTGATCATTGAGAAATAAGAAACTGTCGCAAAACTGCCGTAAAATGTTTTATTTTGTTGTGAAACCATGTTATAGTGCAGAAATAATCAAAACGACTTCAATTATCATACAAACGACTTAAATCTAACAAATATAAACGTAAGAAAATACGTTTATCAAATATCCCCACACTTAAGCGTTTGCTTGTCCTCAAGCAAATAAATGCAAATGGCATATAAAAGTATAAAAAAATCATGCAACGTATCAATTAAGAATGAAATCACGTAGGAGATAATGCAAGTAAAGTCGGAAGGCATATTCAAAATCAACAACTAACCACACGACTTCCTTAGAAATACCTATCAAGATTCGTACCTCACAAAGATTCACTCAAATCACTAAGTGTATAGGTTAAGATGTCGGTGATATCTCTCGGGTCATGCACTAATCTAATCCCTACCATAAGCTTGCAAATGATTCGTAAATCTACTACTTTCAATGATCAAGCGTGAATCGGAAGGCCTTTACCGGGTTACAATATGGTTAAGATAGGTAAGATATGCAAGGAATAAGCGTAAAAAGGATATGAGCTGTAGTCGTGTCGGAATCATGCCATCATCTCGAATGCGCCAAATCCGTCGTTCTTGTGTTTTTTTTTTTTTTTCACCAAGCCCTTCTTCTTTCGACTTCTCGCTCTAGGAAATAGGTAAAATGGTTTCGAGAGTGAAAGATTATCGGAGGAAGGGTTCTTAGTCATATATCTCTTTTTTTTTCTCTTTTTTTTTTCTTCTTTCTTTCTTTTTTTTTTTTTTTTTTTTTTGGCATAAGCTTGGAAATTAAGTACGGGTTGCGCTTCTTAAGTACGACATTCAACCTCCACTTCTACTATCGCTCCAATGGGTTTATGTCTGAAGGCTTAATCAGTGTCGGCAATTTATAATCCGGTTTTTACAAATAAAAGGCTCAGGCTCAAAGTGGCTAACTACGGGGGTCAGGCGTGGTTGGATACTTTGGCTATGGACTGAATTCCTAATGCCTTCCTCATTTTCACGCAATCACACGTCAAGTAGTTTCAAAACGCAATACACAAGCAAGTTCTGAAGAGAAATAAACTAAGCATGATTCACACAATCAAAGAAATGAGCGAAAAGCTCGTAGGCTCAAAAATCTCACAAAAATAAGGTTATGTGTACGAATCCATCAGGTATCGCCAAGTTCATCTATGTAAGAAAGAAGTCGACTCGCATATGTATCCTAATTACTCGCAAGATTTCTAACATGAAATCACCCTTGATTGAAACAAACATGATTTTCGAAAAAGTTTATGCCAATTTTCGAAAAAATATATACGAAAAATCAAGTCATGCACATATAAGATGTTTGCATCAATTTCGCAGAAATTCCCCTCCCCACACTTAAGATTTACGTCGTCCTCAACGTAACAATTATGTAACGCAAGGAAGAGGAAATAAATAGATAAGCAAACTTCCCTGAATAGTCCGATGTGCATGCTTTGTATAGCTCCTCCCCACACTTGAGATTTGAGTTCCCTGCGATCATCGAAAACCAGAATTATGAAAACTGAAATGCATAGGAAAATAAAGGAAAAACATAGGATAGGCTTGGGGTGCCTCCCAAGTAGCGCTTTCTTTAATGTCTTTTAGCTAGACATAGTTCGGAGGATTTTAGCGTTGTGTGGTGTTGAGGAGGTGAATCGTTTCCTTTCCAAGCGCTTCGATGTCACCGCCAAAGTAATGCTTGAGACGCTGCCCGTTCACCTTGAAGGTCCCTTTTTCTGGGTGTGTGATCTCGACCGTCCCATAGGAAAACACTCGGGTCACCGTGAATGGACCCGACCACCTCGACTTTAGCTTGCCCGGGAATAATCGCAGCCGCGAATTATACAGCAGGACCTGGTCGCCTTCTTGGAATTCCCGCTTCATGATCTTCCGATCATGATATTGCTTCGTACGCTCCTTGTAGATGCGGGTATTCTCGTAAGCCATTTGTCTCCACTCGTCGAGCTCGTTGACCTGCAACATTCGCTTTTCACCTGCAAGATTCAAATCAAAGTTAAGTTTCTTTATAGCCCAATATGCTTTGTGTTCTAGCTCGACGGGTAAATGACAAGATTTTCCGTAAACAAGTCTGTATGGCGTGGATCTGATAGGCGTTTTGTAGGCAGTCCGGTACGCCCATAAAGCATCGTTCAGTTTGTTTGGCCAATCTCGCCTATGGTGCTCCACGGTCTTTTCGAGTATACGCTTTAGCTCCCTGTTCACGACTTCTGCTTGGCCGCTCGCTTGAGGATGGTACGCTGTGGTAACACTATGTTTCACGCCGTATTTTTCGAGTGTCCTTGCAAATTGAGTATTGCAGAAATGCGTACCTTTATCGCTAATAATACAACGAGGTGAACCAAATCGTGAAAATAAAGATTTTAAAAATTTAACGACTACCCTAGCATCATTCGTAGGTAGAGCTTGTGCTTCTACCCATTTTGAAACATAATCAACCGCAACTAGGATATATCGATTCTTGAAAGAAGTAGGAAACGGACCCATAAAATCAATGCCCCATACGTCAAATATTTCACATACAAGAATAAAATTCTGAGGCATTTCATTTCGCTTAGAAATATTACCTGTGCGTTGGCACCTATCACATTCCTCTACGTATTTTTGAGCATCTTTAAATATCGTAGGCCAATAAAAGCCACATTCGAGTACCTTTTGTGCTGTTCGATTACCTCCGTAATGTCCTCCACATGGCCCGGAATGACAATGGCTCAAGATTTTAATCGTCTCGGGAAAGGACACGCATCGCCGGATTATCTTGTCTGCGCAAACCCTAAACAAATACGGATCATCCCAAAAATAATACTTCAAGTCTGAGAAGAATTTCTTCCTCTGATGACTTGTATATCCCTTTGGCATGATCCTAGCAACAAGATAATTAGCAAAATCGGCATACCATGGGATTTCATCGAATACCTCACGTATAGCATATAGATGCTCATCGGGAAAATGGTCACGGATGACTTCGTCGTGGGTAGCCTCGTGGGATGCATCTTCGAGTCTTGACAAGTGATCAGCTGCGCAATTCTCGCTACCCTTTTGGTCACGAAATTCAATGTCGAACTCTTGGAGTAACAGAATCCATCGTATCAGTCTTGGTTTTGCATCCGGCTTCGCGAAGAGGTGTTTGAGGGCCGAATGATCCGTGTAGATTATGACTCTTGAGAGAACGAGATATGGACGGAATTTGTCGACGGCGAACACGACTGCGAGCAACTCCTTCTCTGTGGTAGTGTAATTCGTCTGGGCTTCGTTTAGAGTTTTGCTCGCATAGTGTATCGGCTGAAAATGTTTTTCCCGTCGCTGCCCTAAAACTGCACCTACTGCAAAATCACTCGCATCGCACATTAGTTCGAATGGTAGGCTCCAATCGGGAGCTACCATAACAGGGGCATTAATTAGCTTATCCTTAAGTATAGTAAAAGCATTCATGCATTCGTGTGTAAATTCATAAGGCACGTCTTTCTCAAGCAAACGAGTTAAAGGCCTAGCAATTTTAGAAAAATCCTTGATAAATCTACGATAAAAACCCGCATGTCCTAGGAAACTTCTAATTGCCTTTACAGACGAAGGTGGAGGTAATCGTTCTATGGTTTCTATTTTAGCTCTATCTACCTCGATACCTCTCGACGATATTTTATGACCTAAAACAATACCCTCTCTTACCATAAAATGGCATTTCTCCCAATTTAGCACAAGGTTTGTTTCCTCGCATCGCTGGAGCACTTTCTTTAAATTAAATAAGCATACCTCGAATGAGTCACCAAAAATCGAAAAATCATCCATGAATACCTCCATTCCGTCACCTATTAGTTTATCGAAGATAGCCATCATGCAACGTTGGAAGGTGGCCGGAGCATTGCAAAGTCCAAAAGGCATCCGTCGGTAAGCGAATGTACCAAACGGGCACGTGAACGTCGTCTTCTCTTGATCCTCGGGTGCAATGGGAATCTGCAAGTAACCTGAAAGTCCATCGAGAAAACAATAAAATTCATGACCAGACAACCGTTCAAGCATTTGATCAATAAAAGGAAGAGGAAAATGGTCTTTTCGCGTCGCGTCATTTAATTTGCGGTAGTCAATGCAAACGCGCCATCCCGTGACAGTCCTCGTCGGAATGAGTTCATTTTTCTCGTTGGGCACAACTGTCATTCCTCCTTTTTTCGGCACTACCTGAACTGGGCTCACCCATGCACTGTCCGAAATTGGGTAAATCACTCCCGCGTCGAGCAGTTTAATTACCTCGGCCTTAACTACCTCCTTCATGTTGGGGTTCAGACGCCTCTGGTGCTGTATCACCGGTTTGAAGTCGTCCTCCATTAGAATTTTATGCATGCAGAAGGTCGGACTAATTCCTCGGATGTCTGATATCTTCCATGCAAGTGCCCTCTTGTGCTCCCGTAGTGTATCTAAGAGCATGAGTTTCTGCTCCTTCTCCAGATTTGACGCGATGATTACGGGAAGCTTTGCACCTTCCTCGAGGAAAGCGTATTCCAAGTGATCGGGCAATTGCTTGAGCTCGAGCGTTGGTGGTTCCTCGACCGAGATCTTCTCACGATTTTCTTCGCTGCTCTTTTGCACCTCGATCGTTGGTTCCTCATTGACATTCTCATCTACAGCTGCTTGGGCAACGACGAGGAGTAGGTCATCGTTTGGCTCTTCCTTATGGAGTTCCTCGTTTTCCTCTATTTCTTGCTTTGAGCTGAATGAATCGGGCTGCGAAAGTCCCTGCAAAGACAAAAATTCATTCCATGCATCGATATAAAAGCACTTATCATCTAACTTCTCGGCGTTATTCATGGACTCGGCCATATCAAATGTCACTTTCTCACTATCTATAGTTAATGTCAATGTTCCATTACGAACATCGACCATAGTCCCTCCGGTAGCGAGGAATGGCCTTCCTAAGATTAGAGGAATATTTTCATCTTCCTCCATGTCGAGAATTACAAAATCTGCAGGAATGATAAATTTATCGACTTTAACAAGAACATCCTCGATAATACCCCTAGGATATTTAACAGACCTATCCGCTAACTGTATACTCATCCTAGTAGGTTTGGGTTCTCCTAAGCCGAGTTTCTTGAACATCGAATAAGGCATTAAATTTATACTAGCACCTAAGTCAGCCAATGCCTTATGTACAACAAGATCCCCTATTAAACAAGGTATAGTGAAACTCCCTGGATCTTTTAATTTTTTCGGGATTTTGCTTTGTAGGATCGCGGAGCACTCCCCTCGTAGTTCGACTGTGGACACGTCTTCGAGCTTGCGTTTGTTTGTGATAAGATCCTTTAAAAACTTTGCCCAGCGGGGCATCTGTGCAAGAGCTTCGACAAGAGGTAAATTAATATGTAATTGTTTAAAAATTGCGAGAAATTTACCAAACTGGTCGTCAACAATGTCCCTTTTAAGTCTCGCTGGATATGGAATTTTCGGTTGGTATTTAACAGGTGGCTTAGGTACGGTCTCTTCTTCTTTGTCGGCCTCGATGTTTGCATTCGCGGGCTCAACATTCTTCTTCTTTAATTTCTGCACCTCCTCAAGCTCTCTTCCATTACGAAGCGTTACCGCCTTTACGTGGTGGTCCTTTGGATTGCTCTCGGTGTAGCTTGGCAACGAACCGAGAGGACGTTGTTGGATTGATTCTGCAATCTGCCCAACTTGTTTCTCCAAGGCCCGTAGGGAAGATTCGGTGTTTTGCAACCGTGCCTCTTGATTGTCCAAGCGAGAGTCGAGCTTTCCCATTAGCTTCTCGAGCATCCCCTCTAGCTTATTACCGCGACCTTCAGGGGCAACTTCGGAATTTCCACCGTGGTATCCATGTGACCTTTGATTTTGAAATCCCGGTGGAGCTTGTTGTTGATTCCCATAGGCCAGGTTCGGATGAGCTCGATTTGGAACGAAGTTTCGCTGACCTTGGTAATTCCCCATGTAATCGACTTGCTCAGTCGTAATAGCAGCTGGGCAGTGAGCTGTGTCGTGGCTTCCTCCGCATGTAGCGCATGGCGGAATATACGTCGGATATGAATGAGAAGGCGCACCGACTACAGGGGTCATCGGGCCAGTTTGTAATTGGACTGCGTTAACGACCGGCTTCGTTGCTAGCTTAGGCATGAGTGCGTTCATCAAGGTTTGCATTTGAAGATTAGTTGCTGACATTTGTTGTTGTAGAGCATCGAACTTGGCATTTATTGCAGTGGTGTTGTCGACGTCGTACATCCCCGGAGGTTTACCTCGATTGCTTGAACTCCCTCGTCGAAAACTATTTGCACTATAGTCCTCAATAAGATTCCAGCCCTCCGTAGCGCTGAGATTACATAGGCCTCCGTTGCATGCTCCATCCAATAATTGTACGGTATGGTCGTTCAACGATTCGTGGAACCGCTGAATTTGCTCACTTTTCGTCATCCCGTGTTGAGGGAATCGGTTCAAGAGTGCTTTGAATCTGGTCCATACGTCGTACAAGTTCTCGCCCTCTTTTTGCTTGAACGCCGTGAGGTCCATTTTTAGTTTGAGCGCCTTCGAAGGTGGAAAGAAATGATTGATGAAGGTGGCATGCATCTGGTCCCACGTAGTAATAGATCGTTCTGGAAGTAGGTTGAACCACTCCTTGGCAGTGCCGCGTAGAGAAAATGGAAATAGGTAGAGTCGAATGGCTTCCGGGCTTACGCCTTGTACCCGTATTGCGTCGGCGACGGATAAGAAGTCTCGGATGTGGCGATAAGCGTCTTCCTCGGAGAGTCCGTCGTATTGAGCTGTCGCCTGAAGCATTTGAAGCCAATGGTGTTTGAGCTCAAAATTGTTCGGCACCTGAGGAAGTACTATCGCCGAGCTAATCGTTCCTACGGCATTGTTTCTCCAGAGTTCTCTCATTGGAGGCTCTTGGACCGCTAATGGCATTTCATCGTTATTTTGAGTTGCCATTTCGGTTTGCCTTGCGTTTTCTCGCACGTTGCGTCGAAAAGTCCTTTCGATCTCCGGGTCTCCTTCTACTATTGGTCGTGTAGGGTTTCTTCGGGTCATGCACCAACGTACACGTACCTAGTCCAAAAGAAATATGATTAATGAAGATTTTGATACTAATATAAATAGCTAGAATAATAAACTACGGTTTCTCTAATATCGATAGTTCCCCGGCAACGGCGCCAAAAACTTGATCGAGCGGATCGAGTAATAAAATAAAACGAACACTAACGAACTATCCTACGCTCAACAGGCAAGTGTACCTATCGAAATAGCATAGACGTAGCAAGTATTCGAGTGTCGAATCCCTAGGGAACTATGTACTTTTAGAAAACCATCGTCTAAATATCCTAGTAAATATTTTTGGGTTGTTGAAACGATAAATGATAATAACAACTGAGTAAAATGGTACGAAGAGAAAAACCCTGATGGAAACAAACGTATTTGAGACTTCGAATCCCCCTAGCTCGACCAAAACATATATCAAGTACACGTAAGCAACGCTGTCATTAGACCGTGGAGATTCCTACAACATGTGTACGAATTCATACGATTGACGAAACTGCGCCTTATCATACGAGACTCGCAAACAACTAATCAACGCTTTAAGTAGCCGGGCAAGCTTCCCTAACTACTTAACCGATGATCGCATTAAAATCACAGTGAATCCCGCTATTAGATTTGACTCTAATCCAGCGGGGTAGTTCAACCTATCTCTAGCGATGAGTTTATTCCGCTCGTTTACGAGTGGTCTAATCGTTCGCCCCTCTCTCGAGCGTAGCGTACGATTTCCCAACTTTGTTAACTTAAACACATAGACATGGCCAAGCTAACTAGACATTTTCAATCACATAGACATAATTAAAATCATATGCTTCATAAACGAGTCATAACGACAACATAACATCAAATACACGTAAACATACGATCGATCGCACTAGGGTTCATCTCATCTCAAATACACAATATTTAGCTACTCATAATGATCACAACAAAACACGTAATTAACACCGAAGATATCATAAATGCTTCCCTGAATTCGGCTTCGAAGTTAATCTCGTCCTTCACTGAGTACTTCTATCGAGCACGTTGTGAGCAAAACTAAATATGTGTATGGGAGGTGTTCTTGGGTTTTATTGAGGCAACGTGTTTGTAAGTATGTGAACTTAATGGCGTACCTTTTTGTCTCACGTTCCTTCTTCTCTCATTCTTTCTCATGTTGGCTCTTTATATAGAGGTTTATTCATCTCAAATTCTCGTCATCCTTCTTGAGCCTTGCAAAGATATGAAGTATCTCATTTTCAAATATTTGTGCAGCCACAAGATCTCTTGAGCAGCCCTTGCTTTTAATGGTATTGTCCTATGCAGAAATTTCATTCCAAGCGTGGGTTTTTCCATCTCAGTTGGTCATACGTTCGTTCTTGAGAAGATAAGGTAAGTAAGGGTCGTTTTCCTCATGTACTTGACTTTCAACACAGCCACGGGATGTTCACGGCCTCTTCTATCCATCTTCACGGCCGTGACCACATAAAACCTGAAGAAAACAACGTCTCTGCCCGTGTTCACGGCCTCGGTAGCCACCATTCACGGCCGTGAAGAATTCGGGGGTTAGAAAATGGGTTTCTGCCCGCCTTCACGGCCTCAAACACCCCCTTTCACGGCCATGAAGCACCCTTCACGGCCTGGTTGGTCAATGTTCACGGCCGTGACACAATCGGGCAAGAAAATGGCTCTCTGGTGCGCTTCACGGCCTCGTACAAGTGCTTCACGGCCGTGACTGATTTTCTGCAAAACAGCAGCACATTCAAAAATTCATATCTCCCATTCTAGACCTCGGATTGAAAATCCGTTCGGTCAGATTCAAGATTAACGAGTCCTCTATCTATGGTTAAAATTTCAGGTCCATCGGACATCGTTTACCCCGTGATCATTGAGAAATAAGAAACTGTCGCAAAACTGCCGTAAAATGTTTTATTTTGTTGTGAAACCATGTTATAGTGCAGAAATAATCAAAACGACTTCAATTATCATACAAACGACTTAAATCTAACAAATATAAACGTAAGAAAATACGTTTATCACATATTTGGGGCACATCGTATCCGGGAATGGAATTCGGTGGACCCCAACAAGATCGACGCGATAGAGAATTGGCCACGACTGAGGAGTCCATTGAGTATGGAGTTTCCTCGAGCTTGCTGGATACTATAGGAAATTCATCAAAGACTTTTCCAGCATTGCCTCACCACTCACCAACCTAATGAAGAAGAATGTCCCGATCAGGTGGACTGAGTCGTGTGGACAGGCTTCCAGGAGCTGAAGAAAAGACCGACGACTGCTCCGATTTTAACGACACCGTCTGGAATCGGAGGTTTTCAGTCTATCGCGATGCCTCAAAGAATGGATTGGGATGCGTGCTCATGCAGAATGGGAAGGTCATCGTGTATGGCTCCCGTCAGTTAAAAGAGTACAAGAAGAATTACCCTACGCACGACCTGGAACTTGATGCCGTGGTATCGCTCAAAAAATATGGCGACACAACCTCTACGGAGAGAGGTGCGAGATCTATACAGATCACAAGAGCCTAAAGTATTTCTCCACACAAATATGAGACATCGGCGATGGCTCGAACTCGTGAATGATTATGACTGTGTAATCAACTATCACCCGGGCAAAGCCGTGAACGTAAAGAAACGTTAGAATTGTGCCAAATCGGAGTGGAAGTACTCAACTTCGGGGAAGTCGAAGCAAAAATGACAACGTTAACCCTCAAACCAACGCCGCAAGACCAGATAGTCGAACTTCAATCGCAACAGCTTCCGTCATTTCCCGGATCATTTCGGGACCTAACAGTGTCCTCTCGCTGATTTCATCCCAACGGACTGGGGATCGACATTTACGTCCGTACAACGCTTCATAGGGTGCCATCCCAATAGTAGCTTGGTAGCTATTGTTGTAAGAGAAATCGATTAATGGAAGGTATTTGCTCCTACTCCCTTTGAAACCCATTACACATGCTCGCAACATGTCTTCGAGTGTTTGGATCGTTCTTTTAGATTGTCCATCCGTCTAGTGGTGCTTGGCTGTGCTGAAAGACAATTCGTTCCCATGGCTTTCTGTAAGCCCATCAAGAAGTTGGACAAAAATCTTGAATCCTGATCTGAACCTTGGATATAGAGTTCAACATGCTTCTCCATGGTGAACGTTGTGCAAATTGATATGAAACGAGCAGACTTAGTCAACCGATCCACGATCGAAATTGGGATCCCATGGAGTCGGACTATTTCTTGGATATAGAGTTCAACATGCTTCTCCATGGTGAACGTTGTGCAAATTGATATGAAACGAGCAGACAAATGGCGCCGTGGCCCTTTACAGTTTTTGGAAGACCGACTACAAAGTCCATTGTGATGTGGTCTCATTTCCACTCGGGGGCCGTCAGCGGCTGCAACATTCTCGCCGGTCGTTGATGTTCTGCCATTAGCTGCTGATAGGTCAAACATTGATTCACGAAGGCAGCAATGTCTTTCTTCATTCCCGGCCACCAATAGTTAAGTCTCTTTACGTTAAACTTTCATCCGCCCGGAGTTTGAAATTTGTCGGGACGTTATCTCGAATCTTCAGATAAAGTTAGTCGGTCCGAGAAAGAATGCAAGCGGCCCAAAGCCGACAGAAAAGCTACATGATAAAAGGCGGAGGCCCTTCGAATTTGCAGAAGATGATTGGGTGTTTCTGAAGATATCACCCTGAAGAGCGTGAAGAGATTCGGACGACAATGAAAGTTGAGGCCAATGTATATAGGACCTTTCAGAATCTTGAAACGAGTCAGTGAAGTTGCATACCAACTTGAATTCCCAGCGTCCTTGGAACAAGTCCACGACGTTTTCCATGTGTCAACATTACGGAAGTACGTTGCGGACCCGAGTCACGTGCTGAAAAATGAAACACTTCATCAACCCTTGAAACCAGACCTGAGTTACGAAGAACAACCAGTGGAGATATATTGATGCGAGAAGTGAAGCGGCTTCGGAATAAAGATATTCCGCTAGTTAAAGTCTTGTGGCGAAACCAATCGATCGAAGAAGCCATGTGGGTGCGAGAGGACGGTATGAAGGATCCTTACCCCGAGTTGTTTCAGACGACTTAATTTCGGGGAAGAAATTTCTATAGGAAGATGTAACACCCATAATTTTAATACGGGATTCGAACGTAATTAATTTGTACAAGTCCAAATTAATGAATTAGAAGTTCGAGTGAATAGGAAACGACTAAGAAATTCGGTCCAAACAATATTCGATCTGAATATTTTGGGCCCAATTCAATAAAATTCAATAAAAACAATTCCCAAATTATATTAGAGCCCAAATAGAAATATTTAAAGTAATAAAGAAGGACCCAATTGACTTTAATTAAGTGGAGGACACTTTAAGGCCCAAACTTGAGCCCAAAAGATAAAATAAAAGTAAAATTCCTTATTTTAAGGAAACACACACATGGACTCCATTACCCTAAGCTAACCCTATGAAAATCCAATCACTAGTGATCCCAAAAAGTGTGGGACTTTGCTTAGGGGCAAGGCAAAATCACGTGGGTCATCACCACTTGTAATCTCACATAAAAATCAATCCTCACCACCACACTTAAGGAACGAACACCACAAGGAAAAGAGAATAAAGAAGTAAAGGCCAAAGAAGAAAGAAAACAAAGGAAACTAGCAAGCTCGGGAGAATTTCGGCAAAGCTTAACACCCCAAATCATCTAAACAAGGCTTAGGGAGTAAGGTAGGCGGAGTTTTTCACCTACAACACATAAATAGTTTCAAAAACTTTGAACTTGAGTGTTTTGGCCATCCAAATTCAAAATAATGAGCAATAGACTATGTTATTTGGATATCTGTATTCGCATGACCTTATGTGCTACATTTTAAGACCCAATATATGGGTTTATACGTGACTTAGCATGCTTTCATGCTAGGAAAGTTTCTGTTTGTGCTAATGTAGTTAATAAGTATGAGCATTAGAGCAAATTCGGGTATATGAACATAATTCGGGTAGATGAACCAACTTCGGGCGATTAACTAGGATATGATAGATTTCATGAGCCAATTTGGGTAACTCACTAGGCCAAATTCGAGTAGCTCACTAGGCAAATTTCGGGTAGCTCCTTATGCAATTTCATCGAGCTCGCTAGGCTAAAGTTTATGAACAATTTCGGGTGGCAACAGGGGAAAATTCGTCGAGCATGATAGGCTAGAATTCCTAACAATTTCGGGGTAGCTTAATGAATAATTTCGCTGAATTTTATGAGATAGGATTAGAGAGCAAATTCGGACAGCTCAAAAGACCAATTTCGCCGAGCTAAAATGGGGTAGATCTCATGAGCATTTTCGGGTAACCTAGTGACCAAATTCGCCGAGCTCTTCATGAACAATTTCGGGCAGCTCAAAGGCAAACTTCATGAGAAATTTCGGACGGCTCGAAGGCCAATTTGACGAGATCTTCATAAGCAATTTCGGGCAGCTCAATAGCCATTCTGTAGCGACCCTAGCCATCGCTACCAATTCTAGCGTTATTCTAAGTGCCTAACGGTGCGATAATTTAAAAGACATGCAAAAATACGTATGAAAATTTTCATTTCCTTTGATATAAAGGATATTGTTCATACATGACAAAATTACATTTTTGAAATCCTAATTACATGGGAAGCGTATCTAATGGCACAACAAAAGGTCCTATGTGCCCGGCCTCCCAGGTCGTCATCCATGCACACACCACCCCCAAAAGATCCTCGGAAGCTTCAAAAGACTGCCTTGCCAACTAGGCGATCACGTACCCTGTTCGCTCGTACCTACAACACACAACGTAAGGGATGACCCGTCGTGACTTAGTAAGCAGAAATATGCATGAATGCACGTGTCAACCCCCAAAAAGGCAATCCGCACCGATGCACTTACAACTCGTAGTATCTTCACTCAGGGTCCTCGGCCAATCTTACTATGCACCACAAATGAGCTCACGTCCACTAGGGACAAATACAACAGTGGTCCAGCCGAATGGCCATCTCCTAGAATGCACATCGTTCCCCTAGGTCACCATATGTACCCGGTCGTCCCCGACTGCCGGCGGTCGCTCACGTTGGTAGCCCACACTGAGGTTGCCTACACCAGGATTCCACCCTGTGTCACTTATACCCTCAGGTCGCACCCTCCAGGCTGCCCCTTACCGCCACGGGCATTGCCCAATCATATCATAAATACATATATACGGCCTTGTCGCCAACGGGCATCTCATAAACATAACATTAGTACATATATACGGCCTCGTCGCCAACGGCCATCGCCCAATCATAAGATGAGTACATATATACGGCCATACTGCCAACGGGCATCGCCCTATCATAACACACACACACACACACACACACATATATATATATATATAATATACGGCCCTTTCGCCAATGTGCACTACCCTAATATAAAGTAGATATATATATATATATGTGTGTGTGTGTGTGTGTGTGTGTGTGTGTGTATGTGCACGGCCCTTTCGCCAACGGTCTTTGCCTAATATAAATAAATCTATAATATATATACGGTCCTTTCGCCAACATTGACTGCCCTAATATAAATTAAATATACACATATATATATATACACAGCCTTTTCGCCAACGTGCACTGTCCTAATATAAATTAAATATATATATATATACAGCCCTTTCGCCAACGGGCATTGCCCTATCATATATATATATGATGACGCTCAACGCTGCCCTGGTGACATAGTTGTTAGCCATGACTCACCTGCGAGTCGACAACAAATGCCCATATTGGCAAGTATTATTCGCTTTCAAGCGGTACATCATATGCAGACTCATCTCAGATTTCCCTCCCACATATGATCGTGTATCCTCGTGGGTATGAAATGCACACTAATGCCAAATCTAGTTACCACAGAAAACATATCAATTAATTCACAAAATCATGTAGTCATAGAAGCACGTAGTCACATACATCAGGCACATAGTCTTGTAACGGTAGGCACACGCAAGTAAGTTATGTGTTGTGGGTGAATTTCCACTTACCTGGCGCCCGTTGATTACTTGCTATTGTTTCGGTGAGGTTTCTAGTTCCCGTCCTTTAGCACAAAAATTATCATGTTAGTACTCTGTCGAAATTACTTGACTGGCTAAAAATCTCGAATTTCCTAAGTGTTGAAATATTATCTCCTAAGTATTAATTCGCAAAATATACTTAATTTGTTAACTAACTTTAGACTTAGGATTCGTGGCTTTTAAATAACTCATGAACCAACTTGGCTCTTTGCGAATTGATTTTACACATATATAGATTCGCGAACTTATATAGTTTGCGAAGCTCGTGTAATTCGTGAAATATATTTCAAGTACACTTCGCGAAGTCCCCAAGAATTTGACCTAGTTCGCACTTTATCAATTTCACGACATCTCACACGTTCATTTCGCGAAATGCTCTACTCACACGATTCGCGAACCACACTTCTTCCCATCTTAATTCGCGAACTAGTCTTAGGTCGCGACATGTACGTTACTTCGCGACCTTGTGTAGTTCGCGAACTACTTAGGTCCCATGATTCGCGAAATTTGTTTCTTCTTATTCCTACTTCGCAAACTTATATAGTTCGTGAAGTTTGTACAACTCGCTAAGCATGACCTAATTTGTCACTTACCTAACATCGTGGTACCTCACACTCACTTCGCGAACCTCTATGGTTCGCAAAGTTTAACCAATTCATGGATTGCATGGATTCGCCAAGTTCGCCCAACCCACGAAATTCCATGAGTTCGCGAACTTCACGTAGTTCGCCAAGTTGATTACTTCGTGAAGTCTAGTTTCTACTTCGCGAACTCCTTTTCCTAGCTAATTCGCGAATTCCCTAAAAGTTATATGTTGGTTTCGCATGGTTCGAGACTAGCATGTGGGGTTCGCCAATTTTTGGTTCGTGACATGTATGAGGTTCGCGAACCTATCATAGTTCGCTAACTCCCGTTTCCATCGATTCGCGAAATGGCCAGCACCACGAGTTCGCGAACCTCTTCAATTCGCCAAACTTCCCTGAGTTCGCGGATGTTCGGTTCGTGACTTTGTTGAGTTCGCCAAATTCAATTTCGCGACTTCATGCTCAATTCGCGAATTTATATAGTTTCGCAAACTCCTCATTGTTTGCGAAGTTCACAGCTTGCTCGGCTCGTGAAACCTCCACTTTGCGAGCTAGGATTTGCGACTTGTTTAACCCGCGAAACCCTTGTTTCGCGAATTCATATAAGTTGGGTCGTTGAGTTCGCGAACCTCGTTTCATCAAGGTTTCGCGAACTATAGTTCGCCAAATTCGACCTTGTGTGGCTTCGCGAAATTGAGGTCCATTTCTTAACTTGCGAACTTCGTATTTGCGAAGTTCATCTTTCGCGAGCCCAAAGTGTTCATAAACACTTTTTAACCCGCAACCGTTAAATCTCCCGATCTAAATGTCTACCCTTTTTAAAGAACGCTTGTGGACATCCTATGAATTTCAAGAACCCTAAAGATCAAGTTAACTATAGGACACAATTTTGGACAGATTTTCGAGGGTGCTCACATCCTAAACATGTTAATCTAGGGTTAATGACGCAAATTAGGGTGAGAAAATATACTCTTGACAAATAAAATTCGCACCACTCTAGCTATGGTATTCTTGTGCTTTAATCCCTAACATGCACCATTAATTGGACCCAAAACAAAGATCAAGGTAAGAAAATTATACCTATCCTCAAGCTTGCATGGGTTTAGCTCGAGTTCTTCTTTTCTTCTTTCTTTAAGCTCTCGACGATTGTTCTTTCTAGTTGGGTTTATAACTTTGAAATGGTTTTTACATAGATATTTTATCATAGGCATGGGTGATGGAACATTCTTTGCGTCAGTTTCCCATGATTTAAGGAACCTTGTCTTGCAAATTTTATCTCTAATGACTTGGCCAAAGAAATCAATTTATTTGGGCCTTTATCAAATCCCCATAGAGTGGGACCACTTTATTTAAGGAACATATGTTACTTTGGGCCAAACCTATATATATTACTTTGGGCCAAACCTATAAATCTACTTGGGCTTTTAAATTTATTCACTTGGGTCTTAATATTATTTATCTAACTTCTTCCGAAAATTTCTCCTTATCTTTTTGGAGAATCCCTAAATAAGTTAGACATCACACAATCATATATTCTTACTCCCTGTGACCAAAATCCACCTATTCACGCAAGCACAAAATTCATATAACTCACATAAGCATATAATTATGAAATCTTCACATTCTCATAAAACAGGTTCGGGTTTTACACATTCTTCGCCGAGATCTTCATGAGCAAATTCGAACAGATCAAATGCAATTTCACCGAGCTTGATGAGACGGAATGCATGAACAAATTCGAGCGAATTCCTCTCCACAACCACTTGCCAAATTTAATTTGATGAATCCAAATTTTTAAGTGATGACTACTTTTATGTATGCTGACCCAGACTTAGAGTTATTTGAGCTTTAGTTCAAACATAGGCCCACTCCATTCTTTAGCCTATTATTAACCATAGGAGTAAGGTTCAAAGCTTGGAAAGGAATTCTGAAGTTCTCAAACGACATGACGTGCATATTATTCTATGTGATCATTAAATGTGCATAGCATATTCACGACATGTCACGACACTGTGTGGCGACCCTCACTTTCTAATCAAAATTAGTGGTAGATTTTCGCAACGTAAGTCGCGGAAGACCCGTCTAACAAAATTTTTCCTAAAATAAAATATGTTATAATAATATTCGTCTACATGGTTATCACTATACAAGGGCCGTAGCCCCCAAAATGTCAAAACACTCAAAACCCTAATCGCTCCACAGGTCGCATTCATGTACAGCCTCGCCCTCAAAAGTCCGCGGAGCACCTCCGTCAGCCCGCCTCAGCCGCAACTCGCATCAGCGCCGGGCTCGGTACCAGTACCTACAACACGTAAACCCTGAGCTCCTCGCTCAGTAGGTGAAATATGCATGTATGCAACGTGCCCTCGATCCCATCCCATACACCTCCCTACATGCACACTCGACTCTCCCCTTTCTATCACCACCCATCACGTCTCAACTCACGTCTAGACCCTACGCCTAATCCTACAGAATTTCGGTTTGCACCTCAGGTGTCACTCACGCACCCGAGTAGACGAGTGGATCACCCCCGTCTCCCACAAATCCCTGAAGGTTTGCACCTCAGTACCAGAGTAGACGAGTGGCTCACCCCCATCTACCTTGGTTTTCGATTTTCTTCTTTGCTTCCTGGGCTGCTAAAATTTGGGCCTCTGCCTGCTTTGCAACAAGCGCTCGCTCTGCTACTTGAGCAAATGTCAAATCTCGCGTCCCTACCATGCTCACATCTCGGTAGATCTCGGGTTTGAGACCTATCTGGAATCTCTCTATCTTCAGAGCATTAGTCTCCACCATGTGTGGGGCGAAGCGGGATGACTCTTCAAACTTGCGGATATATTCCGCGATAGGTTTTTCGCCCTGTTTGAGGTTGATGAACTCATTCAGCTTCTGAGTTCGATCGTGGGTCGTGAAGTACTTCACATAGGATCTTAGTGGTGTACCACCAAAACCTAGCGTTTCCTCTAAGCATAGAAACAGCACATAGCACCTTTTCATCTTCGGGTACTCGGCCGTACAAGAACATATCCTCTACGGTACGTAACCAATCCATTCTTTATTTTTATTTGAATATCTTATTTCTTATCAGACTAAACATAGAAATTCAATCATTACTAATAAGAAGTTTGAAAAAGTATCCTTTGCCATTGTAGGATCGGTAGCGTCCGCAAATGTGGGGGGATTCAGCTTACGAAATCGTTCTCCTATGATCTCGACACACTCCGAATGGAGAGATTGACGAGGCTCAGAAGGATTTTGGTTACGGATAAACTCATTGAACTGATCTGATTGTCGTTGGATCAGCTCGGTAAGTCGCAGAATTACTGAGTCCCGTTCAGTGATAGGGGACTCGGGTTCGGTCCTATGACTAGTCTCGCCCACTTCTCTACGTCCTTTCGGCATCTTATTGTAACGACCCTACTTCTCAGATACGTATTTAGGCGGGTTTACTCAGCGAAAACAGTGGAAAGCCCATTTAATAAAAACTTTTAAAACATAATAATACAAATACGCTCAATGTCTAAATCCATAGATCCAAACCCAAACACATTTTTATTCATTGGGCTGAAGCCCAAGAAGTCCAAGCCCAATTTAAAAACATGAAACATAAACTCGTTTCACAGGTCGCGTCACATGTACTGCGCCGCCCTCAAAAGTCCATGGAGTCACCGCCATCAGCCGCCTAGTCATGACGTTTTTTTTCAACGTCCGACTCGTTCGTACCTACACACGTAAACCCTGAGCTTTTGCCCAGTAGATGAAAATATACATGAATGCAAATGCTCTTATAGACTCCCATCCCGACACATCTCACAGAATGCACGCTCGACTCTTTTCTCATATCTCATTTCATCACATCACATCAGGGCCCGAGGCTTAGGTACTAAAGGCAACACGTGCGCAGGGGTCCGTTGCTCGGGAGGCCCCACTCCCCACAAGGGTCAGTAGCTCGGGAGGCCCCACTCCCTCCATATAAAGTGCGCCTTAGTCCTAACCTCACTCATACAACTCATCTACCATTTCTCATTCATAAACCATCTCACTCACTTCTCCGTACAATACTCTCATGACTCTGCACTCCCCTCGTAACACGTGTACGCAAATGCCGTGCAAATGAAAATGCAATATATAACATATCCTTTCCACATTTCTATATTACATATCGGCCCGAGGTATCAGCTCGACCCGATTCTAAGAATCAACACTCAACAATAATTCGGGCCCAAAGTCCGCGTTCCGATTTCTAATCGGCCCGAAACCGTAACCACCGAACTCCCTCTCGATCTTATACTAAAAGTTCTAATTTTAATTCTTTCTACCTTACGACTCTGATTTCACCCCAACGTCAGCTTTAGTTTAAGTTCCAAAATTATTTTAGAAATTATCAATCTTTCCCAAATTTAAAATTATTTTTAGCTCTATATCAAATTTTCAGAAATTACAATTTTTGCTCCGAAACCTTTGAAAATTTACAATTTAACCCTAGGCGAATATTTTTAATAATTATCTAGCCCAAGACTTTTGAAAATTATTCATTTAACCCTAGCCGAGATACTTAATATTTATTTAGTACTTGGAAATTTTTCCGAAACTTTATAATTAACCGCGACTGAAATATTTAATATTTATTTAACTTTTTTCGGAGGTTCTGATAATTTACAGAAGGTCCCTAGTCGATTGAAGAATATTTACCAAGTATCTCAAAACTTCTGAAAATTGCAATTAAGTCCTTAGCCGAGTTTTAAGTATTTATTTAATCCTCCGAAAATTCTGAAAATTGTATTTTTAACCCCTACTAAGCTTTAATCCACTTATTTAAAACCCAAAAGTTTCTGAAATTTTCATTTTTACCCCAGTCGAAATCAAACATGTTTATTTAGTACCCAAAGCTTTCGACAAATTCTAATTTGGTCCTAGCCGAAATTTAATATATTTATATAGTTCCCAAAACTTCTGAAAATTTTCAATTTAACCTTAGCTGAAATGTTAGTATATTCAGTAAAATAGCCCCTGTTTAAAATTTACATTTACAGCCCCCGGATTTTTGAAACTTTTCACTTTAGTACTCGAATCCTTGAAAATTACACAAAGAACCCCAATTATTTATTCCGAATTTTAAATCTGTCCTAAAAGCTTTATATTTCTTTAAAAAATCCCCTATTCGAACTTTTACAACACAGACTCCCTGGATTTTGTAAAATTTCGATTAAGTCCCAAAATTTTAAAAATAACTATTTTATACGGCTGTTTTGCGACAGTTTCGGATTTCTCAATGATCACAAGGTAAACGGTGTCCGATGGACCTGAAATTTTAACCACAGATAAAGAACTTGCAAATCTTAATTGTGTCCAAAGGAATTTTAAATTATTAGATATGAAGTTAGATATGAAGTTAGATTGTATCCACAGATAAAGAACTTGCAAATTTTAATTCTCAATGATCACAAGGTCTAGATTGTTAGATATGAAGTTTTTTAACCTCTTGGCCGAAATGAATAAAGAAAACCCTAGAAAACCCTAATTCTCCCCAAGTTTTGCTCTATCCTCATAATCTAAAGTCCTCTATCCCTATTTCCAAATACTCATAGTTCTAAAAATTCTCAATCTCATGCTCCCTAAGCTAACCAACAAAAAATTCATGTAAGCAACTTATTATTAACACATGAACACGAAGAATTCGATGAATAAAATGCAAAATATGTAAAATTCACAAATCCTAATATTGTTTACGTATGTAGGTGATCTTCACCTACCTTACGTCCGTAGAGAGCTACGTCACGGGTTATTTTTACGTGATCCCGACTCTAGGATTTCGATCCCGAGCTGCTCCACGTGTCCGCGGGTTTTTCTTTTCTCCCGGTTCTCTCCCGCGATTTCTCCCTCTCTCCCGAAATCTCTTCTTCCCTTTCTCTCTTTTTCCTCTTCTCCTTCTCTTCTTCCTCTCTTTTCTTTCTTTTTCTTTCTTTCCTTTCTCTCCCTTTCTCTCTTTTTTTTTCTCTTCTTTTCTCTTCCCTCTCTCTTGTTCACGTTCTCTTCCCCTCTCCCTTTTCTTTCCTTCTCCTTTCTTTATTATCTTGTCTAGGTTGCATTAGGTGGTTTATTTAGGTCATTTGGTGACGACTTTGTCCTAATGCCCATGGAGAGAATTAGTTGGCATTTTGCTATCTCCTTTTTCTTTCCTTTTTTTTTTTCTTTTCTCCCCTCTTCTCTCTCCCACACGTTCTCTCCTCTCCATTTTCTTTAATTTGGTTGTTACTTTTGTCTATGCTCACATGGAGGTGGATGAAGGTGATGAGGTGGGGTGTTTTGGTTTTATTACCTCATTATGTAAAGATATTTATTTTATAGTTATTATTTTATTTTATTGTACCAACCTCACATGGAGGTACATATTTATTTATTTTTCTCTTAATTTATTTCAGCCATAATTAAATTATTATTATTATTACTATTATTATTTTTAAATTATTTATTTATTTGGGATTCACTTCTTGTTTTTGGCCCAATTAAATTTTATTGAAGGACCCAACTCCCATCCTTTTATTTTGGGCCATTATTTTCTTCATTTGGCCCATAAATAAATTTTTGGTCCATTTAAATTTTTTTCGGGCCCAATTGTAAATTTTGGGCTCGTTTTGAAAAGAAATCGTTTCATGTTCGAAAGTTGATTTCATTTCGAATATTATTGAAGTAATCCCGTATAAATTTTGCGGGTATTACATCCTTCCCCCCTTATAAGAATTTCGTCCCCGAAATTACAGTACGAAAAATAATTCGGGGTACTTTTTTCTCATTTCGTTTTCTCGTTTCCAAGTGGCTTCTTCCAATAGTTGATTTCCGCCACAAGACCTTAACGAGGGGTATGTTATTATTTCGAAAACGTTTCACCTCATACATCAATATGTCCACCGGCCTTTCTTTATAGCTCAAGTCCGGCTTCAATTTTTGATGAAGTGATTCGCTTCTCAGCACCTGATTTGGGTCCGCAACGTATTTACGTAAAGTTGATACGTGAAATACGTCGTGGACTTGGGCTAACGAGGCGGGTAACTCCAGCTGATACGCAACGTCTCCTACTCTCTTGAGTATTTTGAAAGAGCCAATGTACCTTGGGCTCAATTTGCCCTTTTCCCCGAATCGCTTCACGCCTCTCATTGGTGAATATTTTTTTTAAGGCTTGATCACCTTCGTTGTATTAGAACAGCCCTCGTATCTTGTCTGCATGACTCTTCTGACGACTTTGGGTCGTTTGCATCCTCTCCCGGATTTTTTTTTTTCCACAGCTTTAGTCATTTCACGAATCATTGCAGGACCCAACAACGCTTTCTCGTCGATTTCATCCCAATGAATTGGGGATCGACATTTACGCTCGTTCACGGCTTCGTAAGGCGTAATCCAGATCGTGGCTTGATAGCTGTTGTTATAGGAAAACTCTATTAGTGGAAGGAATTTGCTCTGCCTGGAAATCCAGGTTGCACGTTCTCAACATATCTTCGAGCGTCTGGATTGTTCTCTCAGGCTGTTCGTACGTCTGAGGGTGATATGCCGTGTTGAATGACAGTTTCGTCCTCATGGCCTTCTGTAATCTCACCCAGAATTGGGACAGAAATCGGGATCACACGGAGCCTCACAATTTCTTTTATGTACGCTCTGCGTACTTGTCCATGGAACAAGTTTGATTGATTGGCAGGAAATGGGCTGATTTAGTCAATCTGTCGACGATCACTCAGATTGCATCATGACCCTTTACAGTTTTTTTTTTGGCCAAAAAATTTGATCTAACAGTGTTGGCTTCAACGTTAACGCTGCTAGTTTTATTTCGATCTTCCCGAAATTGATTATTTCCACTCCGGGTTGGCACAGGTTCGTATTAACTGATTTATGGCTCAAAGCTTCTCGCTTTTCCTTGGTAATAATTTATCACACAATCGTAGTCTTTTGCTAACTCGAACCATCGTCTTTGCCTTATGTTTAACTCCTTATGCGGGAAGAAGTACTTTGGGCTTTTATGGTCTGTTAAAATCTTGCATTGTTAAAATCTTGCATCTTTCTCCGTATAGATGATGTCGCCAAATTTTTAGGGCAAACACCACAGCTGCAGTTTCAAATCGTGTGTGGGGTAATTTTTCTCGTAGGATTTTGAGTTGTCGGGAGGCGTACGTAATTACCTTCCGGTTCTGCATCAACACGCACCCCAAGTCATTTTTTTAGGCATCACTGTATACCGAAAATTTTTCGATACCAGAGGGTATTGTAAGAACAAGAGCTGTTGTCAGTCGTTTCTTCAACTCCTGAGTCCACTTAAATGAAACATTCTTCATAAGTTAAGTCTGGCTTTCTTCACCGTTATTGTCACGATGAGCAGCATATCATCATGCACACTCAGCCCCACGACCCTCCCCCATGAGTTCGCGCGTGCACATGAATATGCATATGCAAATCAATGAAACTTATGCTTACCACATAAAAGCGTAACAATCAATTCACGTAATAATAATTTCACGTAGGCACATAGTCACACAAAACATATACCGCACGAGTTATGTGTTGTAGTTGGATTTCTACTTACCTGTCGTCCGTAGATTAGTCGCTACCTGACCCGTGTATTCTCCTAGGTTCCGACCTTAGGCATAAAATATTATCGTCAGCACACTATTTTAATTAATTGCTTAAGTATGCTAAATCCCCTAAGTTAGGGACATATTTTGGTAAATTCTAGTCGGGTTCGCAAACTCTCGCATGACCCGTGAAGTTCCAAAATTTTGTTCCAATTCGCTAAGGGTGTTTCGCGAATTGTACTTGTAATTTCTAGGGCCTGCAAAGTCTATTATTGTTTATTTAAGATTTGCCAAATTGCTTAGTTTGCGAATTAGCTAGACCTGGCTCGGGATTTGCCAAACTTTGTTCGGCCCGTGAAACATCTTAAATTCATCAAGTGAAGTCAAGTTCGCGAAATAGAGTCGCCAAATTTGCATGGTTCGTGAACTAGCCGAGTTCGCTGAATGGGTTTGGTTCGCAAAACTATGGGTTCGCCAAATTGTGCGTGGCTCGTGAAGTGGACTCGCAAAGATCCGATTCGCAAAATAGGCTGGACCCGTAAAACTCATGGATTCGCAAGTCTCTTCCTCGCCAAGTTTGCGCATTAGGGTTCGCCAAATGTCGGGCCAGGAGAACTTCATTTCGTAAATTGAGATTCACGGTTTCATGGTTCGCGGCTTGTATGAGTTCGCCAACGGCGTTCGCGAACCGCCTTGAGCTAGCCATACATGTAGGGTTCGCGAAAAGCTTGGTTTGCAAAACCTCGGATTCGCAGAATGTCAACTTAGCTCATGAATTCGCCAATACATCCTCGGTTCGCGGAGTGTGTGGTGGGCTCGCAAATCACGGATTCGCAAATCTCTCTTGCCTCTTAGTTCGCCAAACTTTCATGCATTCGCTAACTCCCCAGTTCGCCGATTGCTTGGAGTCGCCAGCCATGGAGTCGCAACCTTGCTTGGAGTTCGCAGAACCTTCGATACATGGGACTCGCAACACATCAGGCAGCTCCCAGTTTGCGGAACGAATGTGCCACTTGATATAGGTTCGCGAAAGCTAAGTATTTGCCAATTGCATGGACTCGCAATTCCTCCCTGGCCCGCGAAAGTGCTCGAGTTCGCAAAATAGCCACGGCCCACAGAACCTTTTCAATTCGCGATGTGCTGTCCTTAAGAATCAAAAAGTTATTTCTTTCAAGAACACGATGAAGGCCGATTTAAACTTTAAAACCCTAAATTTCAAGTTTTAATTCAGAACCTGCACCTAGCCTTATTATTTTTATGTTTCGTGCTTAAATTTCCTAAAACATGTTATTATGGAACCAAGAGCACAAAATCAAGATGGAAACACCTCTCGGGTCTAGAAATTGTGCCTTAACCCAAAACCCTATTGAGACCTTCATGGTTTTAAATCGCACAGCCCTAACCTTTAAGAAAAACATAAATGCCGTGCTTAAAGAACATACCTGGTCCGATTTGTGGGATTTGTAATTCGGCCTCTCCTTCTTTTTTCTAGCTTCCACTCTCGTCGTTTTCTTACACTTGGTATCTTGCGGACTTGAAATGGGTTTTAGATTATTGTTTAGCAAGGAAGGTGGGTTTTAACGGAATTATCCCCCAATTCAACGAGGGTTGTCCCTTAAGTTATTTTTCCTAAATCACTTGGGCCTATTTTCATTTCTAGCCCAATTCCTAGTTCCTACAATATTTATCAAGGTTGGACTTGAGGTGAAGGGGCCTAACATTTAAACTTAGCCCATTTGTGACCCAAGGTTTAGCTTTTGCCCGAATTCCCATTTGCCTAATTTTCGAAGATCCTTCAATTAGGGGTCTCATAGCACAATCTCAATTGCACTGAATTTCACCATTACTTAAACACGAATTTACGCACGTAAGTTTCCACACAAAATCTCACGTAAGTCACATAAGCACGAAATTAACGTGTGAAAGGCACATAATTGCAGTCAGCAATCATGCAAATTTATTGGCCCTACTATTTAAGAGGACCCGGGTGCTACATCCTCCACCCCTTGTAGAGGATTTCGCCCCCAAAATCAGCCCGTTCGGAACAATTCCGGATAGCGGTCCCTCATCTCATCCTCACGTTCCCAAGTCGCTTCCTATATCGACTGGTTCCGCCATAACACTTTTACTAGGGGAATCTCTTTATTCCTAAGTCGTTTGGTTTCTCGCATCAAAATCTCGACAGGTATTTCCTCGTAACTCAGATCTGGCTTCAACTGTTGGTGCAGAGATTTATTTATCAGCACATGGCTTGGGTCAGCAATATACTTCCGCAATGTCGACACATGGAACACATCGTGTACTTGCGACAATGATGCGGGTAGTTCCAGCCGGTACGCTACTTCACCGACTCTTCTCACTAACTTGAATGGACCAATATATCTTGGGCTCAATTTTCCCTTCTTCCCGAAACTTTTATTGCCTTTCATCGGTGATACTTTAACAAAGACCCAATCATCCACTTCGAATTCCAATGGCCGGCGCCTCCGATCCGCATAACTCTTTTGTCTGTTTTGCGCCGCACGCATCCTTTCTCGGATCATTGTTGTGATTTCTGTCATCTCTCGTACCATGTCCGGTCCTAGCATAGTCTTTCACCTACTGCATCCCAATGTACTGCGGATCTGCACTTGCGCCCATATAAGGCTTCGTAAGGAGCCATTCCAATCGTGGCCTGATAGCTGTTCTTATATGAGACTTCCACGAGTGGAAGGTGTTTGCTCCAATTGCCTTTGAAATCGAGCACACATGCTCTTAACATGTCCTCTGAAGTCTGGACAGTCCGCTCGGATTGGCCGTCCATTTGTGGATTATAGGCCGTACTAAACGACAATTTTGTCCCCATCGCCTTTTGTAAACTCGTCCACAACTTGGATAGGAACCTTGAGTCGCGGTCTGAAACTATCGACAATGGTATTCCATGGAGTCTCTTGGATGTACAGCTCCGCGTACCGTTCCATGGAATACGTCATACATATCGGCAGAAAATGGGCAAATTTCGTAAGTCGGTCGACAATTACCCATATTGCGTCATGCTCTTTCACGTTCTTCGGCAATCCGCTTACGAAATCCATCGTTATATTGTCCCATTTCCACTCCGGGATGGGTAAAGGCTGCAGTGTTCCTGCCGGCTTTTGGTGTTCCGCCTTAATCTGTTGGCAAGTAAGGCACTGACTTACGAATTTGGCTACGTCTTTCTTCATTCCGGGCCACCAGTAGTTAGTCCGTAAGTCTCTGTATAACTTCGTAGTTCCAGGATGTACTGAGTAGGGTGTGGTATGTGCTTCCGCCATTATGGCACGTCGAAGTTCCGCACCATCCGGTATATATAACCAGTTCTTATAGTACAGACTTCCGTCGTCTCGAAATGCAAAGTCTATCGTTGACTGTTCTATCTGCACTCCTTTGATTTTCGTGTAGTAGTCGTCGTTTTCCTGCGCCTTCTTGATCTGTTCCAATGGCGTCGGTTGCAGCGTCAAAGCCGCTAGTCTTGTCTCGACTTCACCAAGCGACACGATCTCCACTTCGAGTCGTCGTAGTTCCGTGCTCACCTACTTAGAGCGTCAGCTACCACGTTCGCCCTCCCTGGGTGGTAGTTGATCACGCAATCGTAGTCCTTCACCAATTCTAGCCACCTCCTCTATCTTATATTTAGCTCTTTCTGGGTGAAGAAGTCTTTTAAACTCTTGTGGTCGGTGTAGATTTCGCACCTTTCTCCGTATAGGTAATGCCTCCAAATCTTGAGGGCAAAGACTACTCAGCGAGCTCTAGGTCGTGCATAGGGTAGTTCTTCTCGTACTCCTTCAGCTGCCGTGAGGTATAGGCCACTACGTTTCCGTTTTGCATTAATACGCATCTGAGCCCATTCTTTGAAGCGTCGCTATAAATGGAAAATCCTCCTGTTCCTGAGGGTATTGTCGCACTGGGGCGGTAGTAAGCAGCTTCTTCAGCTCTTGGAAGCTTCGCTCGCATTCTTCGCTCCATTGAAAAGGAGTGTTCTTTCTGGTTAACTTCGTCAGCGTAGAGGCGATATTCGAAAAGTCCTTTATGAACTTCCTATAATAACCTACTAGGGCTAGGAAGCTCCATACTTCTGTCACATTAGTTGGCAGTGGCCAGTTGTTAATCGCCTCGATTTTGCTTGGATCCACGGAGATTCCCGCTCCAGAGACAATCTGCCCCAAGAATGCTACTTGGTCCAGCCAGAATTCGCACTTTTTGAATTTGGCATACAACTGCTTTTCACGCAGTGTCCTACTCAGGTGCCCCTCGTGTTCATCCTTCGTCTATGAATAGATAAGGATATCATCGATGAACACTATCACGAACCGGTCTAGGTACGCTTGAACACCCGGTTCATTAGATCCATAAAGGCCGCCGGTGCATTAATCAGCCCGAAAGGCATGACTAGAAACTCGAAATGTCCGTATCTCGTGCTGAATGCCGTCTTACAAATATCCTCTTTTCGAATCTTCAGCTGATGGTACCCTAACCGCAAGTCGGTTTTATAGAACACTGTGGCACCTTGTAGTTGATCGAAGAGATCATCGATCCTCGGCAGTGGATACTTGTTCTTGACGGTCAGCTTGTTCAGCTCTCTATAGTCTATGCACAGCCTCATTGAGCCGTCTTTCTTTCGCACGAATAGAACTGGTGCACCCCAAGGAGAGAAGCTGGTTTGAATAAACCCTTTCTGTAGAAGCTCATCTATCTATTCCTTCAGCTCTTTCAGTTCGGTCGGTGCTAACCGGTACGGGGTCTTGGACACTGGCACTGCTCCCGGCACCAGGTCGATTGTAAAGTCGATTTCTCTGTCTGGGGGTAGTCCCGACAAATCTTCCGGAAATACATCCGGGAACTCCTTAATTACGGGTACATCTTCAGGTTTTGCAGAGGAATTATCTTCTGCCTTCAGCGCAAACACCAGGTATGCCTCGCATCTGGCTTTAGTTAGTCGTTGGGCCTTTAATACCGAAATCTTGGAAGCACTTCCCCTTCTGCCCGTTCCCTCGAAAATGAATGGTTCTTCCTCCTTTTTGCTAAATGTGACCACCTTTCGGTTACAGTCTATCACAACACCTTATTTTAGAGCCAGTCCATCCCGAGAATCACCTCGTAGTCGTTCATCGGGATGACTATCAAGTCTATAGATAATTCCTTGTCGCTAACTAAGACTGAGCAATTCCTTAATATTTGGCTAGTCCTAGTTGGTGCCCCGTTTGGGATAGCACACTATACTGACATTCTGCCCGTTCAGGCGTTATCCCGAGTTTCGTCACATATTGGATGGATGCAAATGAGTGGGTCACCCCGGAATTTACTAAGATGCACGTGGGTGTTTGGTGAATTAGGAGGGTACCTGTCACCACCGTCGGGTTGTTCTCCGCTTCCTCTGAAGTGTTGGTGTATACCCGAGCTGGCACCATCTGAGGACCGGCTTGGCTCCTGGCCTGACTCCCCGAAGCACCTTCCGGGCACTGTCTCACGAAATGTCCCGGCTTCCCACATCTGAAACACGCGTTAGCCGACATGTTGCAATTTCCAATGTGCCTCTTTCCGCACATCTGACAGTTGGGAATCGGCACTGCCCCTTGGTTCTGATTCGGATTTGGGGGTCTGTTCACTGTCCCTTGAGGTTGTTGCGGAGGCCTGTTTTTGAATTTCTTCTTCCCGCGCTTTGGGCACGAACTGCTTCTTCTGATCCCCTCCGCTCCATTGCGCCCCTTGCATCTGGGCGAACTTCCTCTTTACTTCTTGCGCCCGCATGATTCAGGCCTCGGCCTGTTCCGCCGCCATTGCTCTCTCTGCTACCTGAGCGTAAGTGACACCCTGGACTCCCGCCATGCTCACATCTCTGTATAGTTCTGGTTTCAGCCCCTCAAGAAACCGCTCAATCTTTAGAGCTTCCGTGTTGACCATGTGTGCTGCAAATCTGGACAGCTGCTCAAATTTCCATATGTATTCCACCACCATCATAGCTCCCTATCTGAGGTTGACAAATTCGTTGAGGCGTTGGGCTCTCACTGGGGCTGTCAAATACTTGCCCCGGAACAGCTCCTTGAATCTGTCCCAGCTCATTGTGGCAGGATTCTTGATCACCGTGACTGTGTCCCACCAATGTCCAGCGCTTCCCCTCAGTAGGAATGCAGCACAAAGAGCCTTCTCTGCTTCTGGGACCCGACTGTATACGACCATACTTTCTAGGGTCCTCAGCCAGTCTTCGGCTGCTGTCGGGTCAGCCATGTCCTCAAAGGTGGGTGTGTTCAACCTTCTGAACCTTTCTCCCACTACCTCAGCTCTGTCTGCCTTAGATTTTTAGCATTCGTGGAATTTTGCTGAATCAGCTGTTGTATCTGCACTGACTGTTGGCGGACTAGTTCTGTTAGTTGGAAGATGGTCGCATCGCGGTTGTCAGTAGGGGCCGTGTTTCCCCTGTTCTGTTCATCGCCACCGCTCGACCCACCTCTCGTTCTTACCATATTTTGTCCCTATCCTGATTTTCCTATGGCCAATAAATTATGCAACACAAGAATTCACACAAACTTAACACTTACTTGCAAGGCCGCTTTTGCGCTTTTGGGTGTGTGTGTATGGACAGTCTACAGAACCTGTGAACAAAGCTCTGATACCACCCTGTCACGACCGGAACTCCCTAACTTGCCTATTCTAGCGTATTCCTATGTGCCTAGCGAGTTGCAAATGCTAAAGTATACTGAAAATACGTATAAAGATAATGGAACATTATCTTTGTACATGTCAAAAGAATACATGTCGAACGCTACTATTCTAAACATGTCCTAATTACAACGGTGAGTGTGCGTCGGCACAGCAAAAGGCTCCTATGCGCCCGGCCTCACAGGTCGTCATCCATACACACACGTCCACCCCCAAAAGTAGCGCGAAGCTCCAAAAGGTCGACCCTGCCTTCAAAACACGATCACGTACCATGGTCGCTAGTGCCTACAACACATAACATAAAGAAATGGCCACCGAGGCTCAGTAAGCAGAAATCATGCATGAATGCACGTGTCCCTTCCCCGCAACAGCAATCCACGCCGATGCATGTAACACTAGCAAAGGCAATCCGTGCCGATGCACATAATACTCGCAAAGGCGACCCGCGCCGATGCACATAATACTCGCAAAGGCGATCCGCGCCGATGCACATAATACTCGCGAAGGCGATCCGCGCCGATGCACACAATACTCGTACTAGCGTACTCAGAGCCCTCGGCTAATCTCACTATGCACCACAAAGAGCTCACGTCCCTCGGGGACAATACGACAGCAGTCCATGCCGGATGGCCGAACCCTAGGATGCACATCATTCCCTTAAGTCGCCATGTGTTCGATTGTCCCCGACTATCCGGCGGTCGCTCAAGCTGGTAGCCCACGCTGAGGTCGCCTACACCATGGTTCCACCCTGTGTCGCTAATACCCTCAGGTCGCACCCTCCAGGTCGCACCTTACCGCCACGGGCCATGCCCAATCATATCCAGAGGATATCCACATATATTTATTTACATCATATTACCACGACGCTAAACGCCGCCCTGGTAGCATAGTAGACTGCCCCTGACTCAACTGCGAGTCGACACATCTGCCCACATCGGCAAGTCCTCGTCGCGTACAAGCGACATATCATCACGCACACTCAGCCCCACGACCCTCTCCCATGAGTTCGTGCGTGCACATGAAATATGCATATGCATATGCAAATCAATGCAACTTATGCTTACCACATGAAAGCGTAACAATCAATTCACGTAATCATAATTTCACGTAGGCACATAGTCACACAAAACATATACCACGCGAATTATGTGTTGTAGTTGGATTTCTACTTACCTGTCGTCCGTAGATTAGTCGCTACCTGACCCGTGTATTCTCCTAGGTTCCGACCTTAGGCATAAAATATTATCGTCAGCACACTATTTTAATTAATTGCTTAAGTATGCTAAATCCCTAAGTTAGGGACATATTTTGGTAAATTCTAGTCGGGTTCGCAAACTCTCGCATGACCCGTGAAGTTCCAAAATTTTGTTCCAATTCGCTAACGGTGTTTCGCGAATTGTACTTATAATTTCTAGGGCCCGCGAAGTCTATTTTTGTTTATTTAAGATTCGCCAAATTGCTAGTTTTCGAAGATCCTTCAATTTAGGGGTTTCATAGCATCTCAATTGCACTGAATTTCACCATTACTTAAACACGAATTTACGCACGTAATTTTCCACACAAAATCTCACGTAAGTCACATAAGCACGAGTTTAACGTACGAAAGGCACATAATTGCAGTCAGCAGTCGTGCAAATTTGTTGGCCCTACTATTTACGAGGACCCGAGAGCTACACCCCGGAAGTCATCCCTCACTTTAATTTTAGAACTTATTACCAATTGCCCACCTCGGCAGCCATCGTTCGCTATTTGCGACATAAATCGTGCACGCTCATCATCATAAAATCCCCAAGTGTTTCGTGCATGCTCGTGAAATGCATAGTGCATTAATGATATCATGCTTACCGTAATCATACTCACATCAATTAATCCACATAAGCACATAAACATTTAGTCACGTAGGCACATACGTTAGGCACATACAAACATGTTATGTGTCCTAGGTGAATTTCCACTTACCTGTCATCCTTAAGCTATTCGCTAACCGGTCGTGTGAGTTTCCTAATATTTTCGTCCCTTTGACATAAAGAGGGTATAACGTTAGTGTATAAATTAATTAATTGACTGCATAATTTTCGTTCGAAAATTCTATCAAAAATAGTGTTTGCTTATACCGAAAAGTGACTCGGAAAAATATTGATAGGCTATTTATGATCGGGCGTTGAAATAGCCAATGCTCATTGGAATCAGAATATTTTTTCTTATTAAATGGTGAAAAATATTTTTTTATAACTTAAGACGTTTTTATCGAAGGGGTTTCAATTCGCGAAGTGCGCTCTTGAATCTGCAAACTCTAGGACTTGTGAACTATTCCTAACTCGTGAAATATTTTAACTACACTTCGCGAACTTATATAATTCGCCAAGTTGACATAACTCGTGAACCCTCAAATTTGCGAAGTCCATGAATTCGCCAAGTTCGTACTTCACGAACTCGTTCTACAATTCCTAGGATTCGCCAAGTTCTTAAATCCAGTTCGCGAAGTCTATAATCCGTGAAATCCTAAATGAATTCGTGAAGTATCGTATGAATTCACGAAACCTAGTTCGTGAAGATTTAGGGTTTACGAACCCTCAATTCGCGAACTCGATCTCATTGTTAATTCGTGAAATCTTCGTTCTCTATGTCAATTCGCGAAGTACTCTCTCTACTTACAATTCGCGAAACGTTTTATACACACAATTCGCCGAACCCTCCAAAGCTCATTTCGCGAGCTCGTGCATTGGAACCCTTATGATTTGCGAACCTAAGTTCGCGACATGAACCTCTCTCAATTCGCCAAACAGGTTCCAATTCGCGAATCCCCTCATTTAAAGATCAAAACTTCACTTTTTTCCCAAAAACACTTTGAATGCCGTATGATCATTCAAAAACCTAGAAATCAAGTTTAGTAAAATGTGGGTTTGAGCAGCTTGAGAGTATACTAACATCCTAAGTATGTGAAATCCGAATTTTAGAACTAAAACACCAACCTAAGGTGAGAAAAGACACGCTCGAGATTAAAATTCCACAAATCCTTAACACATGATGCTCTTGTGTTTATAACCCTTATGATACCCTATTATTTGGACAAAATATAAAGATCATGGTAAGGAACTTAAACCTTTTCCAAGCTTTCGTGAGACTCTTAATCGATTTCCCCTTTTCTTCCTACTTGTGGTTTTCGTTAGTTTTCATTTGCTTCAAGGTTCGATTGTTTCCTCCCAAAATAAGGTTATGGAGAGTAAATGCTGTGGATAGATATTTTTATAAGTGAGGGGACATGTTGTCGTGGGTTTTTCATTATTTTAAGGAACTTTTGCTTTCAAGCTTTGACTTTCAATAAATTGGGCCTAAGTTTTGAATTAAATCCTAGCCCAGTCAATAGTGGGTAGCCCACTAATATCATTACCATTACCATTTACTTCAAGGTCCTTTGCCCCCACATTTTTTGTAAGTACCTAATAAGTTTAGATATCACAAGGACAATTAACTAAATACACAAAGTTTCATACTACCACATAATTGCACATAATTCATATAATCAAATAGGCACGAAATTCAACTGGTCACTTAAGCATAGAACGTGCATGCATATTTAGTCAATCAAGCAAATTCATACATTCGTGCGATTTTATTGGCCAATCTAGCTCTCGAGGACTCGGGTTCTACATCCCCCCTTAAAGAGGATTTCGCCCCCGAAATCAGTCCGTTCGAAACAATTCAATTCGGGTAACGATCTCTCATCTCATCCTCATGCTCCCATGTGGCCTCTTTTGTTGACCGGTTCGGCCATAACACTTTTACTAAAGGAATGTCCTTATTCCTTAGCCGTTTTGTCTCACACATCAAAATATCTACTGCCACTTCTTCGTAACTCAAATATGGTTTTAGCTGTTGGTGGCGAACCTCATTCATCAGTGCATGACTTGGATCAGCGACGTATTTCCTTAAGGTTGAGATGTGGAAAACATCGTGAACTTGCAATAACGATGCTGGTAGTTCCAACTGGTATGCTACTTCGCGTACTCGTGTAATTATTCTTAACGGACCAATGTACCTCGGGCTCAGCTTGCCCTTCTTTCTGAACCGCTTGACGCCCTTCATCGGTGACTCTTTCACGAACACCCAAACATCTACCTCGAATTCCAACGATCTGCGTCTCTGATCTGCATAACTCTTTTGCCTGCTTTAGGCTCTTTGTATTCGTTCGCGTATCGTTGCAATTACTTCCGTCATCTCCCGCACTAGATCTGGGCCTAATATTGCCCGTACGCCGATCTCATCGCAATGTACTGGAGATCTGCACTTCCGCCCGGGCTTCGTATGGAGCCATTCCAATTGTAGCCTGGTAGCTGTTGTTATATGAGAATTCGACGAGTGGAAGGTATCTGCTCCAATTGCCTTTAAAATCCATCACACATGCTCGTAGCATGTCTTCCAATGTCTGGATCGTCCGCTCGGATTGACTGTCCGCTTGCGGATGGTAGGCAGTACTAAAGAAAAGCTTCATTCCCATCGCCTTTTGTAAGCTCGTCTAAAACTTCGATAATAATCTTGAGTCACGATCCGAGACTATCGACAATGGAATTCCATGAAGTCGTACTATTTCTTGAATGTAGAGCTCCGTGTATCGCTCCATGGAAAATGTCGTGCTTATCGGTAGAAAATGGGCAGACTTGGTAAGTCGATCGACGATTACCCAAATCGCATCGTGCCCTTTCACATTCTTCAGCAGTGTGACTACGAAGTCCACTGTTATGTTGTCCAATTTTCATTCCGGAATCGGCAAGGGCTGCAATGGCCCGGCCGGTCGTTGGTGTTCGGCTTTTATTTGCTGACAAGTCAAGCAATGGCTTACAAATCTCGCTATGTCCTTCATCCCTGGCCACCAGTAGTTTAGTCGGAGGTCCCTGTACATCTTCGTAGCTATCCTTCAGTACTGCCTATCATCGCCAAACATACGGGCAGTCAGAGCAAACTATTCAGACGCTGGAATATATGCTGAGAGCATGCGTGCTCGATTTAAAAGAAAATTGGAGCCGATACCGTCCTTTGATTGAATTCTCATACAACAACAGCTACCATGCAACTATTGGAATGGCTCCATACGAGGCCTTATATGGGCGCAAGTGCAGATCTCCAATCCATTGGGATGAGGTTGGAGAGCGAGCGATACTAGGCATCGACCTAGTGCGACCTAAGTCATTGCTCAGATACGAGAACGAATGAAAACTGCTCAAAGCAGACAGAAAAGCTATCCAGACCAAAGGTGTAGACCGTTAGAACGGTATCCCCTATGAAAGGCGTAAAACGGTTCGGAAGAAGGGCAAGCTAAGCCCAAGGTATATAGGACCCTTCCGGATCCTTAGAAAACTTGGCGAAGTAGTATATCAACTTGAATTACCAGCTTCGCTAGCCCAAGTGCACAACATTTTTCTTATTTCAACACTACGAAGATACATCGCAGATCCTAGACATGTGCTAATATGAAGTCCTTCACCAACATCTCAAGCTGGACCTGAGTTACGAGGAAAAACAAATAGAAATATTGATGTAAGATGTGAAAAGATTACGGAATAAAGAAATCCCGTTAGTAAAGGTATATGGCAGAATCAGTCCACGGAAGAAGCAACGTGGGAACGAGAAGATGACATGAAAATCCCTACCCTGAGCTATTTCTCCCTGCCTGATTTCGGGGCAAAATCCTTTTAAGGGGGAAGGATGTAATACCCGAGTCCCGTAATTAGTCGGCCAAAAAATATGCATGCATATTATGTATGTGACTGCATGATATGTGTTTCACAATCTTATATGAGTTACATGATCTCTGACTTATGTGGAGGTATTTGGACATAGAAAAAATTTGAGTAACTTTGAGATACGGAAAGACCTTAGGAATCTCGGCGAAAATAAGTTGGTAGAACAAAGTGAAATTTCGACCGATTATAGTAAAGAGGAAAATCGGGTGATTTTGGGTGATGGGCAAATTCGATATGATATGTAATGTATGAATAAACTTAGACTTTGATTCAACTTTGAGTAATTATAAGAAGGCCAAATTCAGCCGATTTTGGTAAACTCAAAACAACTTTTGAGAAGGCAATATCGGCCGATTATCTGAATGCTAGTTCAAATTAGCCGAGAGATGTTAAAAATGAATAGACTATGACTTAATTTTGGATAATTTAAGGAATAATTCTTGAGTACCTTAGCATATGAAATTCGGGCAGCTTATTAAAGTCATCTTCAAGTAACTTGAACTTATCATAAGTTTACTTTGTCCATGGGGAAAATTTATCACCTACTAGTCACCTCAGTCACAAATTCCCAAGTTCAAGATTTATCACATAGATAAAAGACATTAGTAGAGTAAAATTGTTCACTTGAATACGAAAGAAGAAATAAAGAGGAGAATGAGGTCAGCGCTGAGAAAGTTTAACCAGATTAAATAAACCTGGCACAAGTTGGAATTTTAGACATACGGAAGGTAAAATTTTTACATACTACACGAAAGTTTAGTTATAAATTATGTGTACTATATTCCTTTGATTTAATGAAGTCTATATGGGAATCTAGGGTAGAATATGTAGTAGAAAACCCCAGTTTATAGAATTTTCTTGATGCTAACGTGGGTACAAGGACTGAAATAAATTAATTCGTAGGGATAGTATGATGTTTCAAGTAGAAGTTGGATTGTCAAGTTGTAGGAAATTTTAATAGGATGAGAAGTTGAAAATCCTTATTTCTGGACTAACACATGTATTAACACCTTTATTCATAGGTATTTCATGCATCTGGGAGACTTTGAGTAGATGACTTAGTTCTCGATAGAATTGTTAGGTCATAATTTATCAACTCTATGATCCTAGGCATGAATTCTAAGGCAATCGGAGATTGAGATTTCGATCGAAAAAACCTTCTTCAAGAGCGCGAGAGAGAATTTCACTTAGACTGAGAAGATTTCTTGTGTTTCTCTCTCTAGCAATTGAATTGCAAGTCTTTCGGGTCAATTTTCTAAATCTTCTCATTAAGCACAATGTTTGTACAACTATTTATACCAAACATACTTGGTATAAATAACAAACTAAGTCCTAAACTTAGGACAATTACAATAAACGCCCCAAATTACGAAGACAGCTAATTAAATCGATGCACAGTTAAACTGATATCCAACATTCTCCCCTTTGTGCTTGATTTCTCTTCCGCGTTGTCTGTCCTCGTTGGGCATAGTACGATCTGCGCAAGCTCAGCGCATGCTCAAAATTCTTGAGTGTGTTCCTCAGCTCCAGTCTCCTCAATATCATCCAGTAGTTCCATTAGGAGCGGCTGTTCTCTCAAGTACCTATGGATCCTCAGCGTTGTCTTTATATTTTGCCTGATGACCTTGAGCGTCCCATCACAGAATTTATGTACTTCAGTCTTCAACATCAACCTAGTCTTCTTGGCGATCGGGTTGTGGTAGGTGATGCCAAGGACTGAGCTGATGTGCACGTGATTATCAGGAAGCGTTTTGATCTCAGGTCCCTTGTTGAGCGGTGCGGTCATGTTGACCTTCTTCATGTTGCTCTCTAGAGCCATCTGAAGGTCGTGCACTGCGCAGTACTTGACCTGGCGCATCATGTACCGGTAGAGTCCCTCGAGTCCTTCTTTCTTGATGAAGCCTTGAGGACCCTTGTATTTCTCCACATGTAGCTGGTAGAGGTTGTACACCTCCTCGGCAGGGAGATACGGCAGGTCACTCTCGCTCAATTCCTCTCGAGTCATGTCTACCCGCTCAATGGTGTAGTATGGTGTTGGAAGTCCTCCTTTGGCACAGAAGACGCTGAGGAGCTGACAGATGGGAGATAGGCTCTTATAAGGACTCTTGGCTTGTGCTTTAGTCATCCCCAATCTAATGTCAGGTCCAAGGTGGGTCAGCATACACAGATATGTCATTCTCTTCTGCTGATCCCAGAGTGAGATCCCTCTTAGCTCGAACATCATTCGGCTTCTTGACCTTGTCCGGTGACCTCCAAATATGCTGTCTAATTTCTTCAAGGAAGGAGATTTCTATTATGATGTTCTCCAGGGCGTGTCGATCCGGACGGTTCCTGGCATCTGTCTAGTGGGGGAAACCGCCCGTTGCCCCAATCAGCTCTGGGAGCCTTGGGAGCTCTTGGTCGTGATCTTCACCTTCCTGAAGCTCTTCATCTTCTATAAGCACCAGGTCCATCGAAGCTTGTTGTAAGAATTGACGAACGTCCTTAAGCCGTTGTGTTTGATGCTCATCGGGCAGGGAATGGGTCATCCACTGTCCTGCGAAGATGTACTTGTTGAGGAATCATGTGGGTTGACGGCATGTCCTGATGGCCCCGATTGGTCTTGAGCAACTGAGGGAGTCGCTTGAGTTTAAGCCACGGCCACGAGCATGGCGCCACTTGCTTCTTCTTCCGAAAGCAACGGGCTTGTGAGAATCGTAGGTGTAGGCAGAGGCACCTTAGGGTGAAGGATGGTGGGTCGATTTGGATTGTGTGGGTTGTGTGAGTGGTGCGGTGCATGGTGTGGGTTGTTTGGGTAGGGTGTGTGGTGGTTTGGTTTGTCCGGCTCCAACGCCTGTTTGTGATGCGCCTGCGCCTTGTGTTTGACCTTCGCCTTGGCTACTTGATGAGATCCTAGGCTGTTTCTCCCCCTCATGACGGTCCTGATAATATGGATCGTCATGTCTTTGTCGTGTGCGGGAGCCTTGGCCACGGCAGGCAGGATTGAGTAGGTGCTCGGGGTGATCCACGAGACGCCGGTGGAGAGACTCTTCTTGAGGCGTTCGGGTGGCAAGGCCTATAAGGCGGCCTAGGAGGATATCGTGGAGCTGGGTTATTGGTATAATATATGGGTTGATGAGGATAGAGGAGCCTGCGAGTGGGTCGGTGGGAGTGGGTTGTGGGGTTGGGTTAGTTGGTGCTGAAGGGCCCTCGGAGACGGGTGCTTTCCCAGTGTCACGCGGGACATCTCGATGACGTCCAGCACTGTCTCCATCATTTTGCCTTCTAAGGATCTGATGGCTACAGAGAGAGCAGTCTGGATTGTTCTTCAGTCACGAACTGGATGGACGCCTCCGTCAATGATGGACCAGGTCGACTGATGTCGCCTGTTGTCAACCCTTGAGCAGACACAGGCTCCTCAGGTTGGCTCGCAGTCACTTGAGGTTGTGACTGTTCGAGACTTCCACCCAATCCTTGAGTTGAATCTTGGAGATTCTCCTCTATGGGTGTTTCGGCTGACTCTGATTGAACCTGCGAACCAGACACCGGTAAGTTGTGTTGCGGCTCAAGATTGAGCGATGGAAGGTCCTCAGCACTTGAAGGAATGGTCGGCGTGGTGTCTGATGTGGTGGTGACGGTGGTGAAGAGGGACTCTAGTTGTATGCTTAGTCGTCTTGGAGTCCGTCTTATTAGTCTGATTTTCTCATCGGACTCTGTGTCGATGAGGTGGCTGTGTGAGGAGAAGGTTCACGTTCAACGTCCTTACGAGCCTGTTCCGTCACCTATGGAAGTGAGCTTTGCCCTGCTTCAGCCTCGAGCTGTGCTTCTTGTTGAAGAACCTCCTCAATGGGCTTTTCGAGCACGCCTACTTGGACGGGCACTTCCACTTGGAGTGATTCTATTGGAGCCTCTTGTTCCAACTCTTCTGCCACACCGTCAATCAACGTGGCATCTTCATCAGGTACTTGCACGTCCTGAGTTGGAGCCTCCTGCTCAAGCTCCTAGGCCACTGCATCGATCATCGTGTCCTCAGGACTTGAGTCTTGTTGTTGTGGAGGGCTGACTACGAAGTCTTGCGGGGCCCTCTGATCATCTGTTCCGTCAGATGATTCTCCCGGAAGTAGAGCTTGTAGATGTCTCCCGAGAGGTCGGCGAGATGTAGTAGCACAAACGGAATCGGCATCGAAGGTTGATCGAAGTCCGTGAGCTTTGGGTGATGAAAGAACTTGAGCCGCGGTGGTTGGTAATTTCCTCCAGGAGGTAGACAAGGGATATTTTGCTCGTGCATCTCCATGTGTTGTCTAATGAGTACGGAGAACCATAGACCATACGGCACATTCTTCGAGCGTTTGTTCTACTTCTGTCTGATCTGCTCTACTAGATCATTCCAGATCAATTGAGCGAAATCTTAATTCTGCGAGAAGGCATTCCATGGAACATACAGAGAATGTTGTCGTTGCCTTTGTCGAAGCCTGCGTGCTTTGGCGACAGACACTTGTTGATGATTCCAAACAGTGTCTTCCAAGGGTGTGGGATCCCGTTGCTCTGAACTTGAGCTAGTTTGGTCAGTGGAGGACGATATCCCATCTGACGAAAGTCACGCACGAGCTCCGCATCAGTAGGAAGGAGGTCATAATTTGGGCTGTAGGCGAGGTCGAGGACAAGTCCAAGGTCACTCTTGTTCATGCTGATGTGCCTCATCCCTATCATCGTGGTGAAACTGTACGCCCCTTCAATGACGTGGCTCTTGATCACCCCCCAGAGCTGTTGGAGGCAGACCATCGGCACCGAGGCCGTCACTGTTAGAGCACCACAGAGGATGGCCTTGCAGGATTGACACCATTGACACCATGATCTCGTCCGGACACCTGAAGGTAGTCAGGTCGAGTTGGTAATTGGTGTCATGAACGTTGAGGTACATAGCCTTCTCGTATATGTGATTGTATGTTGGGTAATGATCCATCTGAAATACAAATAAGAAATGTAAATCATTAGTTCAAGATTTTGAAGTTGAGTCGAATTTTGAATTTATCAAACCATAATAATGGATCATGTCACACCATGTTTGAACAATTTTTGTAATTGATATCATAAAATCTGCACATAGATCATACGAAGTGAATATTGAAGGGATAATTTCATTTTAACATAAGCATATAAGTCCTATAAAAGGTGCAATTTGATAATTTCATTGTTTAAATAATTAAACAAAAGGATTCGCAAATAAAAGTGCTAATGCTACAACCAATCCATAAATCGTTAAAGCTTCCATAAAAGCTAGACTAAGCAATAGAGTACCTCGTATTTTTCCCTCTGCCTCGGCTGTCTCGCGATCCCCTCTACGGCTTGACCTGCAGCAGTCCCTTGACCAACTCCAGGTCCAATAGAAGCAAGCCCTACGGCCAATCCAGCAGCAATAACGGAAGCAGCAGAGTGTTTAAGCACTGTACACTCCGTGCTTTTATCGCGCGAGAATTGAAGTTCTCAATTAAATTATCTAAGTGCAATTTTTAAATTCAATTCTCCACGTTAATTTGCGATCGAGAAAATTTTATTCGCTAAGGTGCTAGAGTGAAAAAAAGACTTAGAATATTTTGCTAAGTTATGAGCGTTATGTGCGTGGTACTGTAGCTAAGAGATTTAATGATCGAAAAAAATTTCTGGGTAAATTTACGATCGAGAAATTTGATTTCCGCGTAAATTTACGATCGAGAAATTTTTCGTGCATGAATAAAATTTTCGATGTGAAAGTTGTCGAGCGAGAAAGTGTTTGGATTTTAAAATGAAATTTTCGCTGCGAAATTTTACGTACGAGAAAATTGTCAACGAGAAGCTAAGTAAAACATCGAGAAAACTTTCGATCGATCAAATTGTCGCTGCGTGCTTTTACGATCGAGAAATTTTATCGTCGTAAAATTAATTTTACCGCCACTAAAATTTTCGACCGAGAACGAAATTAAAAAGGAAATGATTGTTTTCGATTGTAAGTTTTACGCTCGAAACTTAAAGACATCTATTTACACTATTCCGTTCAATAATCTTTGCGGTCGTATAAAATCAAATTGAAATTCTCGATGGTAATTATTTTTTTATCTCCGTTATTTGTTTACAGGACTAAGTCAAAAGATTTTGCGATCGAGAATCTTTTACGATGCAAACAGTAACTTAATCAAACTAAAATTCAATTATCACTGTTTGCGAGCGAGAAAGTTCTTCGACGCCTTCAAACGTTCAAAACCCAGTTTAATCTTTCTTTCAATCGAACGCAGAAAATCGAAACAATCTACCATCAAACCGTTCAGGAAACTTCTAAACTATCTTAATATGCAGTTTTTAACCTAGATTGTGCTTAGAGACTGGTCTGTAAACACTGCAAACTAGCATTCGAGTTTCCATACTATGAGCAGACGATAAATTTTCACAAAACCATGCGAAAGATTGCAGAAAATAGATGTAAATTGAGTTCAAACACACAAAAATCCCTAAAGGATGTCGACTCTACCTCTCAAAGACGATGATTTAGTGAAAATATGCATGATTTTGTAGGATTTGTCTTTGCGAAAAAAGTTTTCCGTGAGAGAAAAATTATCGACTGTTGAGTTTTGCGATTGAGGGTTTTGCATGTATTTGGGGATTTTTCGACTGCCATCATTAATTTCGTTAAATGGGCTGATTAGACGTATTGATACTTAATAGTTTCTCGGCCCATTACTGTTGACGATCGAGAAATTTCCGTTGGTTACTATTTAATTTCGCTCAACGAATTCCGATGGAGAATTTTCATTTGGTTCCTGTTTAATTTTCGCTCATTATGAAAGTGAAAATTACCACTTGGTCCCAAATCAATTTTCGCTCGAGAAAATGTGAAAGAAAATTACAAAATTCGCCCGAATTACTCGACAGCAAGTTTTTCTATATTTTCAGATTGACCATGAGTTAAAGGATAAATCACATAATTGTTCCCCCTATGAATGACACTAAATGCAATTAACTCCATGTAATTCGGAACTGTAGCATATGGCTCCATGGTCAGTTTTAGCAAATCTGCGAGACTTAGAGCAAAGATGTCGAGAAAGTTGGAGTTAAGTTGGAAGCAATTGTACTAGTTTGACTTCCCCTGTCTTTGGAAACCAATACCGTAAGCTCCAATCGCGACGATTCGTAAAGTCCTTCTCAGAAGTGCGTTGTATGAGGAAAATCAAATTGAAATTTCTGCAACACTTAGAGAAAGTCATCAAAAACATTTGAAGCCTAAGGCATAAATTTGTAAATGCTCCCCCTCAAATGGTGCACCTCAATTGATTTATCAATCAATTATATAAATCAATCTAAGTAACAATTATTAAGATCATGCGATTTATCACGATTAGTCTAGATACATGGTCCCCTAAACATGTAACCTATATTTTCGCACGAGGGTATGAGCATGAACAAATATCGCATTTAATCAATTCCGTATAAATGCAAATTAATATTGCATATCAAAATGTGCGATATGAAAATATTATATATTTATAATATATATATATTGTTTCATTATATATGTACATATTAATTTTATCAATAGTATGGGGTCAGATTATTTTGCTTCGATCATTGTCACGCCTAAAAAATTCACAAGACATTTGAAAGATTTTATGTCGTCTAATCTTGTCAGCAAACTAAAGTCTTAGGTTCAAAGTAGGGTCCATTTCGACAACTCTCACTAGGTTCGCTCTAGCGCTCATTTATTTTTGAATGGGGAGTTCTATATTTATATCACTCAAGTCAACACAAGTCATATTAAGTCAATTTTACCTGTGATCGAGGCGCTTTAATCATTTCACCAAGCGAGAGATCGTCATTTCGGAATTAAAGGGACTTTGAAGGCTTTAATTTGGTCATGACTACGAAGGCAATGGAACTTTTTGGGAACAGTGAGCTTTACGTCATCTTCCAATCCTTCGTCGTTCTCCTTTGCTTCAGCATTTTTCTCTTTCATCCTCTTGTCTTTTTCATTCTTTTATCCTTTGTGAGTTTTTCCTACACTTGCCCAAGCTGAAGCTTTGCTTCTCTACGAGGCTAAGAGATTATCTAAGGCGAAGTTCTTCTTGTTCGTTCTTGGCCCGATACCGTGCTCCTTTTCTCTTAATCCCTAGATAGATTTCAGAGATTATCGATTTGAAGAAGTTCACGGTTATGGAATTCGAGCCCAAGGCTGTGCTTCTCTTCTCGTTGTCTCGATATAAGACCGGATTATCGTTGGAGAAGTTCACTTCGTGGTGCTCCTCTTTCCAGCCGTTCTGACGAGTTTACGAGATTATCGAAGGAGAAGTTCAGAGCAAGATCCATGCCCTCTTCTTATGATTTGTGGAGGTGATAGTCAAGAGGCACGTTCTTTTGGTCTGCTTTTTGTGCGTTGAGCATTCCTCGTGTGCGTTTTCCACCTTCTTTTGTCATCGTTTTCTTTGTCGTCTCCCCCTCCTTTTCTTGACTGAATATCCCACCGTAGTCACAATTTTCGGTTGAAGGCTTAAAGGGGTTTTCAATTGAAGAAAAGGAATTTGGAAAAGGCTCAAGAGGGATGACTAAGGCAATGGTAAAGGAATGAAATTTGTATCTGGTCGAGTGAGTGTTTCCTAAGTGCCCAAATCATTTTCCAAACGATCTACTACAAGGCAAGTATGAGGCCAAGACTAGTTAAGACAAGCAATTAATGTGTGACTCACTCAAGACTAGATCTGTCGAAAGAAATAAAAAGCTAGAAACCTACTTATATGAAATAATAGCATAGTCCGCGTCGCAATAGAGTGATCTGACATCTTATCTAAAATATTCCAAAATAGTTCCTAGTACCTCAGTATCTTGTGATGCTCGTTTTGCCTATGACTATTGGCAACCGAAGCTTCTGCGGTTGACAAGATACAGTCTCTTGCTACACCATGATATGAGCTGATCTAACGATACGTAACCGGTAGTCACATATTGGAAGATCTTAAATGCAGTTGGATCATGTATACTTTATCGAGTTCTCATGTAGAAAGTTCTTTAGTCCATCTGCCATAACCTCAAGACTTGCTCGCTGCTAGCGCGATAATATCGAACAATCGTGACTTGGATTACCTCACGTAACCAAGCAAGCCTCAGCTTCGTAAGGTATGTGCGAGTCTCCGACTAAGTGGAGATAATACGGATGGCCCAACTTCATCCGGAGGGGGGGCTTTGTATGGAGTCTATGAGAGAAGTTTTAGACACAAGAATACGACTTTAAGATTGACAAAAATTAAGCAATTAATCAGTCGCATGTCAGGGAATTCATACGTGACTTAGATCGAGCATCCTAAAGATATCGTCACCCCTAATATTATACTTACATGTATAATATTTTTTTATTTTCAAATATTTTTTGTATTATTTTTATTAAAATGAAATATGTCAGGCAAGATATAGCATTGAAGTATAAAAACACATAGCATAGAACATGTGAAAGCACGTAGGATCACATAATGCACAAATCACGGAAGGTTCAACATGCCTAGTTTTCCGACAAGGAATTGGAACCGTTTTTCATCCAATGCCTTTGAAAATGTCAGCTAGTTGATATTTCGTGTTCATAGAATACATGTCAATTGTGCCTTTTTCCACGTGATCTTTGATGAAGTGATATCATATGTCTATGTATTTTGTGTGTAAGTGGTGAACAGGATTACACGTAATCGCAATGGCACTTTGGCTATCGCTATAAATTGGTATATTATTTAGAATGTACCCATAATTGCGAAGCTGAGTCCGCATCCATAGCATTTGCGAGCAACAACTGGCGGCTGCGACGTATTCTGCCTCGGCTGTTGATGTCGAAATGCATTTTTGCTTCATCGATGACCAACATACTAGCTTTTTGCCTAGAAATTGAGCGCCACCGGATGTGCTTTCCTGTCCATTCGGCAACCTGCATAATCAACGTCAGTGTAGCCAATCAATTTGAAATTTGTGGCTTCAGGGTACCATGAACCTAAGGTCGATGTGCCCTTTAGATAGCGAAGAATCCGCTTGACCGCAAGCATGTGAGATTCTTTGGGGTCGGCATGGAAACAGGCCCATAGACATGTGGCAAACATGATGTCCGGCCGGCTCGAGGTGAGATAAAGAAGAGAGCCGATGATGCTGTGATATAGTGTGATGTCGACCGCTTTTCCAGTGGGATCGGCATCGAGCTTGCAGCTTGTGGACATGGGAGTGCTTATAGGCTTGCTCTGATCTTCATGGAATTTCTTCAAGATGTCCTTGATGTATTTTGTCTGACTGATGAATATTCCATCATCGAGCTGCCTGACTTGAAGTCCTAAGAAGAACTTCATCTCTCCCATGAGACTCATTTCAAATTTGCTCTTCATCAGATCTCCGAATCTCTTGCATAGCCGTGGGTTAGTTGATCCAAAGATGATGTCGTCTACATAAACTTGGACGACCATCAAGTCATTTTATGAAGAGGGTCGTATCGATCGTTCCTCGGATAAATTCAGATTTTACGAGGAAATTGCTCAAGACGCCATACCAAGCACGTGGGGCTTGTTTCAGTCCGTAGAGAGCTTTGTCCAATCGATAGACGTGATCGGGATGTTCTTGATCAACAAAGCCTTCTGGCTGATCGACGTAGACTTTTCTTCTAACATGCCATTAAGAAAGGCGGTCTTAACATCCATTTGGTAGACTTTGAAGTCTTTATGAGCCGCATACGCCAGGAAGAGACGAATGGCTTCGATTCGAACAACAGAAGCATATGTCTCGTCGTAGTCAATTCTTTCTTGTTGATTATAGCCCTTCACAACCAATCTCGCTTTATTCCTAATCACTTCGCCATCTTCATTCTTCTTGTTCTTAACTAGCCATTTCGTCTCGATGATTGTTTTTCCATACGGACGGGTACTAAGGTCCACACTTGAAGACGCTTGAATTTGTTGATCTCATCTTACATTGCTAGTATCCAATCCGGGTCCTTTAGTGCGTCTGCTACCTTGGTTGGTTCATTTTGACTTAAGAAGCAGCTGAAGAGACTGCGTTGATGACGTGTCCGTACTCCACTCGAAGGATCACCAATAATCTGATCAACCGGATGTGCTCGAGTCCACTTTCGCTCATGTGGTAGTGCAGAACTCGACGCATCGGCTATTTGTGGACTGAGATTTCTAATGATTTCAGATTGTTCATTAGGTTGAGATAAGTCAGATTCTGCACTTGAATTTGGTGATTCTGATGAGACTTCCTCATTGACTGTTGGAGGTTCTTCAGTGATCTATGGTAATTCAGAATCGGGTGAGGTAGGGATGTTTGAAGAGCTTGGTACGTCAGCCTCGTCGAGTGGGGGATCCACTATAGGTGTAGTAATAATGGTTCCTGGCTGATATATAGGCTCAAAGAGAGAGTCTAAGTCTTCCAACGCAAGTTTCAGTTCTTCTTCAGACATTGATTCCGGAGTTGTTACCATCTTCTGTTGGTTTTGTGCCAACACACCGGTGTAAACGGGTTCTAAACTGTCATATTCAGAAGCCATCGGGTTTGGTACGGGTCCTGAACTGAGGTGTGTAGGAGCCATTTCTGCCACTTCGTGGAAAGTGATGTTGTAGCTTTCTTTGATTGATCGGTGAGACTTGATGTAGACTCGGTTCACTTTGGACGATGATGAATACCCGATGAATGTGCCTTCGAATGCTTTAGGGTCGAACATAGCACGTTGTTCTCTGTCGTTTGCTACAAAGCACTTGCACCCGAAGACCTTGAGGAATGAGATATTGGATACTCGCTTGTTTATTATTTCGTACGGAGTCTTATTGAAGCGCTTGTGAACCACCGTCCTGTTCTGAGTGAAACAGGCGGTATTTACTGCTTCAGCCCGAAGGAAGTGTGAGAGGCTGGGATCAGCATTGTACGGGCATCCTCCACTAGAGTCCTGTTTTCCTTTCAGCAACTCCGTTCTGTTGAGTCTTAGCGGCTGAGAATTGCTGGCTAATACCAAGTTTCTGATAAAATTTACTGAGATACTTGTTCTTGAATTCAATGACGTTGTCCGTTCGGATGACTTGGATGGTTCGTTGCAGCAAATTCTGAGTAGGGTTCACGAAATTAATGATCAAGTCTCCTGTCTCATCTTTAGTTCGGAGGAACTTCGTCCATGTGTAGCGAGGGAAGTCATCAACAATGACTAGAAGTAGATGCAATCTGTTTGCATTGGTCCGCAAAGGTCCATGTGAAGCAATTCCAGTGGACGAGAAGTAGATGCAATCTGTTTTATGTGATGAGATGCTCGCTTCATTTTACCTAGTTCGCACGCCTAACATTGATGCTCTTTCTGTAATACTATAGTTGGAAGACCGTGGACCAACTTTTTCTCGAAGCAGTTGAAGAGCTTTAATGTTGAGATGAGACATACGTTGATGCCATAAGCTATTCCTCTGAATTACAGTCCGAGAATGAGGCAGTCAGCTATAGAAGGCCACACGGACGTCAGGTTGATCGTGTAAAGATTTGATTTTCGAAATCCTTGGAGGAGTTCTATGTCCTGATTGTCCAATATTCTGCACCGGTCAGCAAGAAAGGCCACTTGGAATCCTTTGTTGCAGAATTGGACTATGCTGAACAAGTTATGGCGGAGACCTTCGACATAAGAGACATCCTTTATCGTCGGATCTTCCAAAATGATGTCCTTGAATCATAGTATGATGGTTGAGTCATTGTTTCCGAATCTGACTTTTCCATTTGGTCGGTCTTTGTAGTTGCTCAGCAGCTCTTGCCGTCATGTGTGTGGAGCAACCAGAGTCGAGGTACCACACATGATGGATCTGCAAAAACAATTAGAGCGCTTTAGGTACCCACTCATAAATGGATCCTCGCAGATCAGCAGATTTAGGTATTGGTTCAGATATGATTCCTAAATTAGTGCTTGTAGGTGTTTTAGCGACCCAAGTCATCTTCGAAGAAGTAGATTTGGGTTGCCCTTTGTAGAAGACTTGGCCTTTTCGGCTTTTGTTTTCTTAGGCGGAGTTTTAGGAACCCATTTAGGTTGAATCTAGTAGAGAAGATCAATTTCAGCGCGGACAAATGTTTTGATAGGTTTGACTGAGGAAAAGATCTTTTCATTTGACAATCTCCTAAGGTGCATGGGGGATTCGATTTTTACAGGATACCTTAGGTGAGAGCAAGCATGAATAGCGCTATAGGGCTTTAAATGGATGGATCTTGTTTCCTATGGGTCTTCCTAGTTGCATTTGTTTTAGAATGAATAATGGTTTTTGTAGAAGAAGAACCTATTTCGTAATTAGTGCTTCTAAAAGTGGTAAGTTCTAAGGAGCAAGTAGAAGCAATTACTTTGAGAGTGGAAATGGCTCTTTTATTTCTACGAAAGTTTAGTCTTTTTACAGAAGAAGGAGTTACTTTCAATACGTTGACGTCTAGAGACTCCTTAATATCTATACTAGACACTCTTGCCTTCGATTCCTCTAGCTCAGGTACTATGCTCCCTGTAGACATAGGTGACACGGAATTAGATTATCATTTTTTAAAATATTAATTTTTTATTTCTGATCTTTTGAAGGCAATTTTTCTTTCTTCACGCTCTTTGGAATAATTTTATCCTTTGAGGGAGATGCGTGAGAAGTGGCTTGGGAGATAGAGGAAGTTTTGAGATTTTTCATCTCTTTTCGGAATGTTTTCAACTTCAAAATCCTCTCATTTTTTCTTATGAAACTCTTAACCCTTCTATTTTCCTAACAATAGGGGGTATGTAGAGAGATTTTCAGAACGATTATGTTGAGCTTCCTTTTTTGTAGAATGATCTTCAATAAAACCAACTGTATCAAGACTCTAACCCTTGGGAGGTTCCCTAGTTTTGTCGCGTTGATTCAGTTCAGTGTAAGAAAAGGGAATTTCAGCCCTAGTTTAGGCTTTTCTTGCGGCTATCTCTTCGATATCTATTTCTTTTGCACTTGTGAAGTTCATCAATTTTGTTAGTCCTAAGCCCATGTACTTGACACCATAAAGTTGTTGCAGTCAACTTTCTTCAAGTTACGCGGATTCCCGAAGCCTAAGCCATAGTTATAGTCATAAAATTCTAAATCCTTGGGCTGATTCAGAAAGATAGTCTGTTCAGTTTGTCCCTTTGTTACTATAAGATCTTCTAATTTTTTAATTTTTTAATATAGCTTCTTACGTTCATTGTCTAAGGTAGCATAGTTTTTTTGAGCGGTGCTCTTTTCGGCTTGACAGGTGTCTAGACTCTTTCCTAGTTCACTAATCTTAGAATTTGCCTTAACTAATTCCTCTTTGAGACTAGTCACTTTCTTATTTGCCGATTCAAGTCTACTTTTAACTAGACTCTTTTCGTCAAAGTTCCTTAATAGACATTTGTGATTATTGTCTAGCATGTCCTCTAGTTCTTTTATTACCGAGCTATGCTTTTCAAATGTGGTATGCTTAGTCTCATATGTTTGGAGTTTCTTCGCTAATTCGTCTATGGTGAGGCTAGAACTCCTAACTTGTTCTTCGAGACTAGCTATGATTTCCTTAGCTTTAAGAAGCTTTTTCTCAACTATTATTCCTCTTTTCTGCTCAGTTACCATATTAGCAAATTTAGAGCTTAACTCAGCTAACAAGTCAGAATTTGTAGAGTCAGAGGTTTCTACCTCCTGAGATGATGTGGAAGCTTTCTCGTCGTCCGTTTCTGCGGAAGCATCATCTTTCTTTTCATAATCAAGGCGTGCCATCAGGGCAAGATTGTCGGTGTCAGAATCTGAGCTATCCTATAGCTAGTGGTCCTTCTCTGCCATAAGAGCTACTCCAGCTTCCTTTTGTTTAGTTAATTGAAGCTCCTTGGAGTAGTAGTTAGCATCCTTTTTCTTCGGAAGGGTGCACTCCCGGGCAAAGTGACATATTTTTCCACAATTAAAACATTTTAGTGTCCTTAGAAAGTGTTGCTTCTGAGGACTCAGCTGGCTTTTCTTTATTCTTCGAGCTTGTAGTTCGAAGTCTGTTGGAAGAAGATGACGACGTTTTCTTGAAGTACTGCTCTGTCATCATCTTAGCGACTAATGCCAGCTGTTTGCCAAATTCTTTGTTATCAGAGGGAAGTTCTGAATCAGATGTGTCTTCATCCTCTAAGGAGCTTGGGAGCTTGATGTGCTTTTCCTTGCGTGAGCGGGAGCTCTTCTTCTCAGAAACTAGAGCTATGGAGTCTTCGGCCTGTTTGCCCTTTTGCTCCTTTTGTAACTCACCTATGCTTCTTCATGCTGTGCGAGGTTATCAAAAATAGCGTGAATATCCATCTCGTCCAAGTCTTTATTTTGTCGGAGTTGGGTAGAGATCTTCTTCCAGTCGGTGGGCAGTGCGGACAGAAACCGAATGATCATCTCCATGTTAGTCTTTTTGATATCAATCTTCCTCATTTTGTTGAGAAGAGTGAGGTACCGCTGATAAAGATCGTGTAAGCTCTCCTCACTTTTGGCCTTGAAGGAGTCATATGCTGTGAGTATGTTAGCCTTCTTAGCTTTAGCACCGACTACGGTTCTTTGCATCATATACGCCCCAATTCATCCCACATCCCCTTAGCAGTTGGGATGCTATCTATTTGTCTATAGATATCATTAGGGATGCCCTGCATCAGTGTGTTCTTAGCAATAAGATCTGCTCTAGCTCTTCTTTTCTCAGCTGCATCGCACTCATTGGGTAATTTTACTCGCCTAGTGGTTTCGATCGGAGGATTGTTCGAGCTATCACCTTCTTGGTTTATGTAAAATATTTCCAGTCCCTCATAAGTGATTTGAGTGGATCTTCAGCCTGATCTTTGAGTTTGATGAAATTTAAGAACCGACTTTTCCAAACTGTATATTCGCCCCTTTTTAGAATTGGAGGACGATTATCATTTCCTAGAGAGTAGGCATCCATTTCTTCTTGAGTTGATGTAGGATTTTCGTTTATTGTTTTGATGTCTTGAATTGATGTGATGTGCTTCACAAGTAGCGGATTAGTTAGTAGCGTTTGATTCTAGAGCCGTTTTGAGAATAATTTTTTACTCAATCTTTAAAGTTTGATCAAAAATTAATTCGTGAAGAAAAATTGGCGCTGTTACTGTTCTCTAGCGAGAAAGTTCGTCAGCGATTTTACGAGCGAGAAAATTGCTCAAAATCTTTCGGTCGAGAAAAACTTTGGATCGTGAATTTATTTCGAGCGCGGAGAAACGGTATGTTTAGTAAGTTTCTCGCTGGGTCAAAATAAATTCGTTGACTGAACAAGGTTTCTCACACAAATGATTTTCGCTTAGTCAAACTGAGAATTCCGACAAAAAAAATTATCGACTGTAAGTTTTATGCACGCAAAGGTCAAAATTTGTCTTCGTCGAAAAAGTTTTTCGCTAAGTAAAGCTCGAGAAGTTTTTCTAAAGTCGTTCTTGGTAGAGGCGACTTTAGGTCTGACTAAGTTTTCCGATCGAAAAATTTTCGCGCAGAGTTTTACGATCGAGAAATTAACCAGATCAAAGAACCTAGCGAGAAAAATTAAGATAATCGAGAAAAATCACAGAATACACTTAACACTGATTCAAGCAAAAGTGATGAATTAGACATTGAAATTACACGAATCTGCTCGAAATCAACTACTAACTACGCACGAACAGGCAATTGAACACGTCGTGAAGCAAATTATATCGAATTTGAGCAAAATCAGAATGTGTTCCAACAGTTTATCGCACGAACGACATCAGCTCAAATTCAAACAATTCAGCTCGAATGATCTTCTAAATGCTACCGATCTTGCAAACGTTTTGTATCACTAAAACGAGCACGAAAACATCAAATTCAAAGCAATTGAGCACAGAGTTGAGCTATTAGATCGAAATTTAAATTCGCGCCAAACCGTTCTTCGATGGAACAGTACCCGAACTCAAACTTCAATCCAATTCTAACAATTTCCGATTCAAAAAAGAACGAATCTTCTATGATACCAATTGTTAGGTCCTAATTTATCAACTCTATGATCCTAGGCATGAATTCTAAGGCAATCGATAAGAATTGTAGAGATTGAGATTTCGATCGAAAACCTTCTTGAAGAGCGAGAGAGAGAATTTCGCTTAGAGTGAGAAGATTTCTTGTGTTTCTCTATAAATTGAATTGCAAGCATTTCGGATCAATTTTCTAAATCTTCTCATTAAGCACAATGTTTGTACAACTATTTATACCAAACATACTTGGTATAAATAACAAACTAAGTCCTAAGCTAAGGACTATTACAATAAATGCCCCAAATTACGAAGACAACTAATTAAATCAATGCACAATTAAATTGATATCCTACAAGAATGCATAAATATTTCGGTTGATGATTAAACGTTTTTCAGATGGCTTAGTTAATTTTCGTAAAGTCGACTATAATATGAATCAAGGAGGGAACCCGGGTCCTTTCCTCAATTCCAGTGTAAATTACTACATTTCGGACAATATGATTTTTTAAATTCAATTTCGGGTATATTTCATAAACTCAAATTTGGACCAAGGGAAAGGCCGGCGAATTTCATACTCTACAAAGAAGGATTCAGGCAAGTTCAATTTCGGATGGTCTAATTTAAATTAATATTAGGACTATGATTATAAAATTCAGGTCTTAAGTTTCGATATGCAATTTCGCCATGCCTTAACATCTAGGCTAATTTCGGACATTAGGTACAATTTCGTACAAGTAATGTCAAATTTCGGATGTTGACCGAATTTTGGCCTCTACCCGAATTTCAATTGTAAATTATACCCGAAATTCAACTGTAAATTAGATTTTCAGGGTTTCAAAGGTTGTTTTCGGGTAAGAGATTTTAGGGAAAATGTTATTCTCAAACCTATTTATGACTGAGATAGCTACCTGACTTAAATATTATGCTGATATTTTAATATCTTTATTTAAGGTCGAAGACTAGGAATTTCCTGCGTAATAGGCTAAGTTAGCTCAGACGACAGGTAAGTCGAAATCCCAACTACAACACATGAATTTTATGTGCATGAATTATGTGCTTCTATGATATTTCGTGAAGTTATCTTACGTGATTTAATTACAATACATGACAACATGACATGCATATTCACGACATGATCATATGCACGCACGATTAGCATGAATGGCGGGATATGAGAGCGTGCATACAAGTTCGCGTTAGAACGGTAGATATTTGCCGATATTGGCATCTAATGTCGACTCACGGTTGAGTCACGGCTCTTCTATGCTACCACGATGACTTCTATGTCGCGGATTTCAAGACATGACATGTTCAAGACAAGACATGATGTTTGGGCGAATTCCCTAATGACGGAACGTGAAACATGGAGGATGTGAGGTGAGGGAATAAGCGACACCGAGGGTATATCTGGTGTTGCCAACCTCAGAATGGGCTACCAGTGTGAAGCGTCTGCGTGACTCATGAAACCACCTTGGGATTGAAAAGGCGCCCTAGGGCTAGCCTCTAAAGTGTGGGTATTATCACTTATTTATATATCCCTAGTGGATTTGAGCACCATGATGGTGCGTAGCAAGATAGCCAAGGACCCTACATGACAAGAAAATACAAGAAAGACATGAGGTCTAGGGAGCATTGGCAAGGATGCCTTTGCGAACTAAGGCACGTGCATGGCATGCATGGTTTTCAGTTACTGAGCTTTATAAGCTCATTCCACGTATTTATGTGTTGTAGGTTCACGTGATCACGGTACGTGATCTTTTGAGGGCAAGGCCTACTTTGAAGTTTCCGGAGGACTTTTGAGGTGAAAGTGTGTACATGGATGCGACCGATGTGGCGGGCCGATAGATTATTTTGAATACGCATGCACACTTACCTATGTATTTCTGTCCTAGGTTATTTTCCAATGTACAGAAGGCCTTCCTTATATAAAAGGAAAAATTTTGTACGCGGACAACATGTCCATTTTATTTCAATAGTAGTCACATAAAATAACAATAAGAATGGGTGGTAGAAGGCAGGGGCGCTACAATTAATTTGGTTGTTCGTCCGATATAGATGCTCGAAGAGCGAGTCCAAGTCTTCTAGAGCTAATTGTAAAGCTTCTTCTGACGGTGAAGGCTGTGTTGTTGCCGTTCTCAGTTGGTCTTGTGCCAACACACCAGTAAGCACGGCTTCTGAACTGTCGTATTCAGAAGCCATTTGGTTAGACACGGGTCCTGAACTGATGTGTCCAAAAGCTAATGGGTGAGGCACGGGTCCTGAACTGATGTGTCCAAAATCCATGTCTGCAACTTCTTGGAAAGTGACATTGTAGCTTTCCTCGATTGTTCGGTTGGACTTGATGTATACTCGGCACACCTCAGAGGTTGAAGAATACCCCACGAATGTAGTTTCGAATGCTTTAGGGTCGAACTTAGCACGTTACTCTCTATCGTTCGCCACGAAGCACTTGCACCTGAAGACCTTGAAGAAGGAAATGTTGGGTAAATTGCTGTTCTCGTGCGTAAAATTTTTGTTTTAAATTTTGATCATCGTCGAAATAAAATGTATTAGTTACTGTTCTCGTGCGTAAAATTCTGTCAACGAAAATTTTTCGATAAATTGCTCAAAACTTCCGATCGAGAAAAATTTCCGTTGTCTAAATTTATTTCGATCGTAAAGAAACAGTACGTTTAGTAAGTTTCTCGCCGAGTCAAAATAAATAGGTTGACCGGAAAAGTTTTACGAGCGCAAATGATTTTCGCTAGCTCATACTTGAATGTGATCGAAAATGTTTTTCGAGAGAAGATTTTACACGTGCAAAGTCAAAATACGTCTCGTCCAAAAAGATTTTCGCTGAATAATGCTGGAGAAATTTCCCCAACTAAAATCGCTTTCAGTGATAACGACTTTAATAGCTGACTTCGTATCCAAACCGAGAAAAATTCTCGCCCGTAGTTATCGATCGAGAAATTAATCTGATTGAAGACTTAGCGAGAAAAATCGAAATCACAAAGTTAATCACAAAATATGAGTTTAACACTGATTCAAGCAAAAGCAGCAAACAGTAAAATTGCAGGTAATTGCTCGAAATCATCTATTGATTAAGCACGAACAAGCAATTAAACACGTCGTGAAGCAAAATATGTAGAATTTGATCAAAATTAGAACGTTTCTCAGTGTTCTGCGCGAACAGTAACTATCAAATTCACCAATTCTATTCATTCGAAGTTTTAATCGCTACCGATCTAGTCGGAGTTGATTTGTAACACTTAAGCGAGCACAGAAACATCAAATTCAGGTCAAATAAGCACAGGATAAAAGCTATCAGATCGAAATCAATTTTCGCGCCAAAACTGTTCTTTGCAGGGAACTGTTTCATAAATAAATTTTGATCCGAGTTCTAACAATTTTGATTCAAAACAGAACGAATCTGCCCTGATACCAATTGTTAGGTCCCTGATTATCAACTCCTATGATCCTAGGCTTCAATTCTAAGTTTACAATGAGAATTATATAGAATTGTATCACGATCGAAAACTCTTCTTAAGAACTTTGAGAGAGAATTCGAGTAGAGTGAGAAAGTTACTAATGTTTCTCTCTCTAGAAATTGAATTGCCAGCCCTTCGGACAAATACAAACTTGGTATTTTCGAATGCCTTCCAGATCCATTTCAAAAATCTTATATGACGAAAATCAAACCTTATGAAAAACACTATTTCACTCTAAAAATTCTAAAAACTTCGATCAAAATCATACTTCTCAAGAACATGAAGAACATTATCAAAATGTCAAACACCTAAATACTTCCGAAAATCAAACTTCAAAACATGATCAGATGCAAACTTTCATGTGTTCTAGAACCTAAAACATGTTAAATCACATTTTAAAACATGAAAATCGTAACCAAAATTCATACCCCTCCTAGCTTTCGTTTGCTCACTGTTCGATGTTTTCCTAATGTTCTTAACTTTAGTAATCATTCACCACCACCACCACCACCACCACCAATACTTCCACTACCACTACTACATCATCCATCTACCACCACTACCACCACTACCACTACCACCACCACTACCACTACTACCACCACCACTACTACTACCACCACCACTACCACCACCACCACAACTACCACCACCACCACTACCACCACCACTACTACCACCACTACCACCACTACCACTAACACTACCACCACTACCACCACCACCACTACCACCACCACCACTACCACTACCACTACCACCACTACTACCACCACCACTACTACTATGACTACTACTACCACTAACTATTACCACTACTACTACCACTACTACTACCACTATTACCACCACCACTACTACTACCACCACCACTACCACCACCACCACAACTACCACCACCACCACTACCACTACCCATGTATTTGACGTCATAAAGCTGTTTGCAGCAAGTTTCTTCAAGTTGCATGGGTTTCTGAAACCTAAGCCTTCCCTAGAATTATAATACTCTGAATCTGCTGGCTGGTTTAAAATGATTGTTTGATCAATCTGTCCCCGTCAAACGATCATCTAATAGCTTGATCCTAGAGTAAAGTCTCTTACGCTAATCAGAGAGTGTCTTAGACGCTTCTAACTCCCTGTTACTATCACAAGGGCCTTTACCTAGATCGTTTATCTTAGTCTCTAAGGAGGCTATCTTAGATTCAAGACTAGCTACTTTTCCATTTGCACTTGATAAGAGAATCTCTATATGAGTTTTCTTATCTAATTGCATTTGGAAATTTTTCTCACTAAGTTCTAGTCGCTCTTATAGCTCTTTTATACATTTCTGCTAAAAAGTTTCACGTTAGCATACTCTATTTTTAAGGTTTCTAACATGGTCGATAATGCAAAGTTAGGTGATTCTACCTTCTGAGATGACGTGGATGCATTGTCTTCGTCCGTCCTTACAGGTGATTCGGGTCGGAGTTATCGTCAAGGCGTGCCATAAGAGCTAGGATCTCATCTTCAGAATCAGAAGTATCTCCTCTAGCCAATGGTTCTATTCCGCCATTAGAGCTACTCATCCGGACTTCGTATATAAACTCGACAAGGCACCATACGGGCTAAAACAAGCTTCAAGGGCCTGGTACGAGGTTCTATCCGACTTCGTCATCCACTCAGGCTTTACAAAAGGAAAAATCGACACCACACTATTTGTCAAGAAAGAGAGTTCCAATATAATGCTCGGCCAAAACGTCGTCGTTTTGGGCGCGAGCGGTGCCGAGGCATCCCGCCCATGGTGCCCGCGGCGCACGCGCGGTGCCGGGGCGGAACGAGCACCCACGAGGGTGACTTTCTCGCACGAGAACAGTACCTCCTACATTTTACTTCGACGAATTGATTTTCTGCCTCCTGTATCTTTATTGGAGCTTTTTGAAGTAGTAGTTAGCATCCTTCTTTATGGGCAAGGTGCATTCTTTAGCGAAATGGCCTGATTGGCCGCAGTTGTATTATTATAGCGGCTCTTTAGCAGTCTTGAATTCGGATGACTCTCTTGCTTTTTCCTTATGTTTTGTGCTTGAAGTCCGACGTCTGTTGGCTGATAAGGAGGACTTCTTCCTGAAGTACTTCTTACACATCATATTAGCAACTAAAGCCAACTGTTTCCCGAATTCTCTCAAATTTCAATCCAAGTCGGAGTCTGACTCTTATTCGAATTTTGACGAGCTGGGAGGATGGCCTTTTCTTTACGAGAGCGAGTGCTCCTCTTCTCTAAGACTAGGGCTACCGAGTCCTCGATCAGTTTGCCCTTCTTCTCTTTAAAGTCTCGCATATGTCTCCCTCATGTTGGGCGAGATATCAAAAATGACATGGATATCCATATCATCCAGGTCCTTATTTTGCCGGATCTGAGCGGAGATTTTCTTCCATTCCGTGCGGTGAGGATAGAAATTGATATTATCTCCATATTCGTCTTGTGGATTTCTATCTTCCTCATCTCATTGAGAAGAGTGATGTATTGTTGGTACAGATCATGTAAGCTTTCCTCTGTCTTGGCCTTGAAGTCGTAAGCTATAAGTATGTTGGCATTCTTTGTTTTGATACCTACTTCTGTTCTTTGCATCATACGATAGAGCTCATCCCACATTCCCTTAGCCATTGGGAGGATGTCTATTTGCATGTATATATCATTGGGGATGGCTTGCATGAGTGCAGACTTGGCTAGGAGGTCAGCCTTGGCTTAGCCTTTCCACCTCATTATACTCACTAGGAGTTTTGAGTCTTCTAATTCCGAGGAGAGGAAATTGTTCGTAGTATCAGCTTCTTGTTCGAACCAAAACTGAGCTGGTCCTTCTTCGAGAGAAGCAAGAAGATTTTCGGCTTGTTCTTTGAGTTTTAAGAAGTCCAAAAATCGGCTTCGCCATAAGGTGTATTCGCCTCTCTTTATAGGGTGAACGGTTGTCATTTCCAAGTGCATAGGCATCCCATTTTGTAGAGTTTATATGTAGGATCTTCGTAGAAGTTTTGAATGATTGACTTATGTAGTGCTTAACAAGTAATAAGCTTGTTAGTACGTAAGCGATTGATATCCTCTTTCAGTCAATGTTTAAAGTTGATCCCAAAAATAATAGAAATGTCACGATACTTTCCAAAAGTAGTATATCTAAAAAATTTCACTGAGGAATATGATCTTTGCTTTTGATCGAAATATTTGAAATGTTTAAAGTTGTGAAATAAAAATATTTCCGAAGTGAGTTTGAATTTCAGATTTCAAAAAGAAATACTGTTTGCGTTAAAATCTGTGCATTCCAAAAAGTTTCTCGAGCTGAGCGTTTTACGACCAAGCAGTCTACAGTTCGCTGAAAGATAGTTTTTCTTTTCGAACGAGAAAATTTCCAATTTTTGATCTAATTAAGAAATGCCACGAGCAAGCTAGAATACTTTGCGCCGGAAACTAATAGTGGACAGTTGATTGGCTCGACCGCAACAGATAAACCGACTGAGGAAGTAACATATTGAAGCTCTTATATTCGAAGTTACGTAATTTTGCGCATCTCCCGCTGACAGTCATGAATGGATTTCTACAAATGGTGTGGCGACTCAGGGATATAAAAGTGATTCAAATGAACGTATTCGTCACGATAGAACTAAGGGATCGGATTCTTCAGGCATGAGTGCCTCATTTCCCAAACTTGTAAAATTATCCCTTGATCAATTAATACGGTTTCCAAAAATTTAGCAAAGCGATATGGATTCGACCTCATTGGATTGATTTGAAATATTGGGTGAAAAGTCTCTATGTTGATTAACTAGCTTGGTGGGGTTCAACATTATGGCTTAAGTTTTACGATGAATTGAAGAAAGGATCCAATTCGCTAGCTACTACCATAAGTAGACCCAAGTTTTACGAGGAATGAAGAAAGGATCCGACTCACTAGACTACTAGTACAAGTAGAAATCGGAAAGGTATTAATAAATTTTTATAAAAAAAATTGAAGTTTGTTTGTTAAATATAGAAACATAACGATAAACATTTCTTAGCAGCTTCGCAATTTTGCGAGATAAATAAGTTTTGAAGTTATGACTAGATTAACCGGAAGGCATATTTTCAACTGGAAGAAAATGCGTAACTCCTAGTACAAAACTCTCTCTGAGTGTATTCTCTCCATTTGAGAGTCTTTCTTCCCTCTTCATGAGGGTTTCGTTTCATAGATTTGTTCACTTATAATCTTACGCTGCGTCTTCCCCGTATCATGTCATACTCGCTTGTGTTCAAAACTGGATCTCAGTTATGACCGGACCATCTATTGCAGAGCTCTCCAGCAATCTCGATCCACTCATGTTTATGTTTGTGGCAGAGGTGTGGTTGTTCCTTTTCACTATCTTTCTTGTTTCTCTCGAAACCCCACTTTCTAAACCCTTCTCCTGTTTTTAGACTACTTTATCTTGTCTTTCTCCCATCCTTTTCTTTCGTGTTTTACTGATTCAGGTGCATCGTGTTTAAGTCTGTTTTGATACTCGTGGGGGTTGTCTCTGACTGCACGAGGCATATGGCGGCTACTTTCGTTGAACTTACAGAAATTGAGTTAGCAGCAATCCAACTCTCCGATGATAATTTTGAATCAAGCAAGGGCAATGAAGGTTTCGATGTGGTGGGCCGAATTCTTTCAAAACTACTTTCAACTTCGAGGCTATTAGGAAGACCTTGCACTTATCCTTTAATCCGGGGAAGGGCATGGAGATGTTTCAGGTTGATGATACTAAGTTCATTATTCGTTTCTTCCACGAGATGGACAGACAACGTATTGTGCAGGCGTCGCCTTGGGCTTTCGAGAAACAGTTGATCATCCTCAAAGAAATTGAGCGTAATGATGACCCGGCTTCAACAGATTTGAATTGGTGTCCCTTCAACGTTCAAGTCCACGACCTTCCATATTGGGCAAGATCGGCAAAGATGGTCGAAGTGATTGGAAGGCACTTCGGTTTGCGCTAGCTGAAGGATGGAGGCACATCATTGTGGAAGGGGATTGCCAGGGTATCATCAATGCTTTATGCGAACGCTGTTCTGAGTCCTCTACGATAGGAAGTATTTTACGAGATTGTGCGTCCTTTATGGCTTCTTTCGTATATGTTTCTTTTTCCTTTATTAAAAGGGAGGGTAATGCCATAGCTCATACTTTAGCTAAATTTCTGGGGTGGAATGCGACTGGTTGTACACTTCCATCCCAATATTTGGCGACATTATTGTCGGCGGATCTCTATTCAGTATGAATGAATACTCATTATTTCAAAAAAAAAAAAAAAAACTGGAAGAAATAACATCGTGAGACAGTGGTATGGGTAGCACGAAGCATCTAAGAAATGGATCTAATCTATTAACGGTTGTATATAAAAATCGCAAGTGAGACAAATCTCGGCACGACTATAGCACAAGACCTTCAAACTCAAAAATCATTGTCTCACATGTAAATGACTTTCCACAGCTTCGGATTCCTGCCAAAATATTAAAGTTGGTGAGAATCAGAGAGAGGGGGAGGGAGGGAGAGCGAGAGGGGGGCATGGGGAGGGGGAGATGGAGATTGAGAAAGGAAGAGAGGAAAAGAGAGGGAGAGAGAGGGGGAGAGGGAGGGACGGGGAGGGGAGATGGAGAGAAAGGGAGGGGGAGGTAGAGATTGAGAGAGGGAGAGAGAGGGAGAGAGTGAGAGAGAGAATCTGAGAGGGAGGGAGGCAGGGAGGGGGGGGGATAGCGAGAGGGAGGGAGAGCAAGAGGATGGGGAGAGGGAGAGATAGGGATGGAGAGGGGGAGGGGGAGGGGGAGAGGGACGGGGAGAGAGAGAGAATCTAATACACAGAGAGGGAGAGGGGGAGGGAAAGAGAGGGAGGGAGGGAGATGGAGAGAGGGAGGGGGACAGAGAGGGAGGGGGAGATGGAGATTAGATCGAGAGAGGGAGAGAGTGAGAGGGAGAATCTGAGAGAGAGAGGGAGGGGGAGGGAGAGAGAGCGAGAGCGGGTGAAGAGGGAGTGGGAGAGAGTGGGACGAGGGGGGGGGGGGGGGGGGGAGAGATGGAGAGAGGCAGAGAGAGGGAGGGGGAGATGGAGAGAGGGAGAGGGAGGCAGGGAGGGGGAGTGGCGCGAGAGGGAGGGAGAGGGAGGGAGGGGCGGTGGTTGATGGGGAGAGAGGGGGGGGGGGGGGGTATTGAGATAGGTAGACAGAGAGAATCTGAAAGAGAGAGAGGAGAGAGATGGGGGGGGGGGGGGGGGGGAGGGGGGGGGGGGGAGAGGGAGCGGGAGAGCGAGGGAGTTGAGAGAGGGAGAGAGAGAGAGGGAGGGAGAGGGAGGGAGAGAGAGAGAGAGAGAGAGAGAGAGAGAGAGAGACGCCTCTTGATTAAGCTTAATTACGGTCGGTGATTTCAGCTGGGAAGTCTGCATGTTAGAAAGCAGCTGGACAACAGTATCAATATGAGGCACACTACAAAAGAATTAAAGCAACCAACATGTTACAAAATCCTTCTAAAACAAAACCATATGTCTTAAGGTTCCGTTTGGCATGCAAAATTCGATTAGTAAAATAAAAAAAAAGTGCGAGAGGTTTTCGGTCACGATTGAAGCGTGAATACCATTGTTCGATACGGTAGCATAGTTTTCCGTCGAGCTTTCCACACACGAATTCCGCATACAAACGAATCCTTAACTAATTCGTAAATTCAAGATTTGTATTTGCTTTATTTTTAGCTTAAAAAACTCATACCAGCTTTCCACGCACGAATCCCGCATACAAATGAATCCCACGTGATTCAAGATTTGAATTGGTTTTATATTTGGCTTAGAAAACACAATATCAGCATTATGTAGAAGCTACAATGTACCCACAGCAAACATAAGTTACAAACAGGCGTCTCTTTTTGAACTTCAGTTCTCTTTTTTTCGAGATATGACAGATTGGAAAGCTGTTAAGCCAAAGCAGCTAAAATTTTAGCATAATAACGTCAAAAGAATCATATTACCAACCTTCGTAGCCCTCTTTGTACATGCACATCAAGTGAGGAGACTATTTGGGGCATTTGCTCCAAGACCTGCATAAAATTCAATGTAGTTTCTTTTCCACAAAGAAACTTCCATGCAAACTCGTAAATTGAATCCAAACCTTGAATAAAAAACATACCGACTCTGTATTCTTTATTGTAGAAGTCTTGGCCAAAAGACTTCTAGGAAGTTTCATCAACTGAGCCTGCATCAAAAATACAAAAACAAACTCTAACTCATGCACGTCATGCCATTTCTGCAGGCCAAGTAAAGTATGACGAAGACAATATTTTTTGTCAAATAACCAGATATCAACAAGAACTTCAAAAGAAATCTGAGTTTCCGAGCTAGGCTAGCGATAAAGTCTTCTATTTTATGCGACCTAATGAAAGGTTAATCTGCTGATTCATATACTCGCACATTATTGCTATCACAAAATTTGATCTACTTTAGAACTACAAAAAATGCAGCGGCAACTGGTATGTTGAGGATTAAAATGGTAAAATATATTCACACGAAAAGAAAAACGTGGCACTTCTGTAGAACGTAACCACAGAAAGGAAACACAATAAATTATTTATCATTACAGACGCACGACTTATGCTTGGTACTATTCCGCTGCATCTAATCAGTTGCTAACCGATCACAAACCGATAACAGATGCAGCTCGTGAATCTCATCTACTGATTTAACAAAATCCCCACTCAAGCCCTCTTGACTGTAGCGCCCAAGGCAGATTGAATTTGCTAATTCCAATACAGTATTGTACAACGACAAGTTAATTAGCATCATATCGAATTAAAAAAAGGTTCAAACTTCCCAAATACATGGGTTTGCCTTAGATTATAAGCTTCAAGCAACATGGAGCTACATAAATTCTAAGAACGCGCTAAACATAAACCTTGTGCAGCGACAATCAATCAATGTAAGAGAAAGAGGGGTAGGGAGAGAGCCAACGTGGGAAGATGAAGAATTGAGCACGAGATGAACAAGATTTGATGTAGACTGTACGGAATGAGAGATTCGATCTGCCACCATTGATTTTGCTGAATCTCCACGCACGCCTGAAGAGGAAGCCATCTGTTATAGATTAAGTGCTCCTGCTACTGGAGTGGTCAATGAAGAGAGTCGTTCAGAATTCAGATGGATATAAGAGAACAATAGGGCCTATCGCTATCGGGCTAATAAATCGCATTGGGTATCAATCAAGACTCAAATACTCAACTAGAAGTCTCTAATCATACTCCAAACGCACAAAAAATCAATTCGAGCCTCACAAAATGAGTAATATTTTGAAAATCACAATACCTACACATTTTTAGGTTTATTAAAGTACTCATATGAACAAGTGAAAAATAATTAAAAAACATACATAAATGATTCGTGTTATTAATAAAAAATTATTTGGGGCGAGATTTCAGTCCCATATAGTTTCCTATTAGGATTCAGACCCTTGTTAAAATAACATAGTGACATATTCTGTATAAAACCTAGAAGTAAATAACCTAACATACAATCTGACAAAATTGCCCTTACTAAGATGTTAAACTAGAGTTATGGAGTACCACTTTCCTGTAACATCTAACAATAATATTTGTAAGAAGCAAATGTTGCATTTGTTTATTGTTTATAATTAATATAAACAGAACCAAAAATGACTTATATGTCACTTAAGAAGCGAACATGTATTCATCGTCATACATATGACAGGGATGAGACACTGATCATACTTTAAAAATAATATGAAATAACAGTTATACCTTCTTTGTACAGTTACAGTAGTGCGAATTGTTTTAAGCTTTCAAGGAAATGGTATAGCATACGACAGTTACGGTGTCCCTATTTAATGGTATCCGTCTAAAGTATAGAACCCGTGATAGAAATTTCTTGTTTACTATTCTTTCTATAGCACCGAAATTGCAACTAATACATATAAATTCACGAGACTCCTAGCCCGTACATTGTTTCTCATGATCGTGTTGTCTCCATCGTTCGTTGTTCCATCTTAATGGAATATTCGCGCCAAACATTTGTCCTGAAGAAGTCCCTTGTAATGTTACCGTAGCAAGGCAAATTGTCCGAATATGTACATAAAAGATTACGGATTTGACAATTATGTTACTAAGTCATTGTTTAGTGGTATCCATGAAAAAGGAGATTTTAGTTTTGCTCTATTATTAGTTATCCTTGTAATTAGGGGCATTTATTGTAATTCTGCGCGATTAAACACTGTTTTGTGTTCTTCAATCATCCTTCGATCGAAATTCAGCCTCGAAAATCTTTTCGAAATCTCACTAATTTCTTTTCGAGCGGCTCACTAGCGTAAGAGTTTTTCGGCAATTTTCATTGTTTTCGCTTCTTTTACTGCCAATTTGACGGAGGAAACTCTATTTTCGAAGTTTTTCGGTCCTCACACAAAATTTTTCGTGTTTAACTAAGCATAAGATTTTTCGACTAATACTGCTTTCAATAGTCGAATATACACTTTTGACACAAAAACCTTGTTTTTCGATTTCAAGCATATAGATCACAGATTTTTTAAATCAGTAAATTTTTCAAGTCAAGCCTTAATGGTGTACCGACCCGTCCCATACCGGGTGTCACTGTAGCATCTGTCCCTACCAGGACCTATGGGGTTGGGCCCACAACACTTCCACTGATTGTCTGGCCCCACGGTACCACCATTTAACCTTTCAGCGTGCTTCGTGGACTCGCTCACACGCACCCTGAGAAACTTCCCAGAGGGTCACCCATCCCTAGATTGCCCCAAGTCAAGCACGCTTAACTTCGGAGTTTCTATAGATGAACTCCCGAAAAGGTAGGTCGACCTTGGTGATATGAGCAGTACTATCAATTCTCTTATACGATTCTTAACCTGACACGCCGACACATTGTCAGTCTCAGGATCCCCACTCATTCGGGTGTCGGATCGGTTCGTTCATGTACCCCTTCCCCTAGAAGCCTGCCATGAGCCGCTCCTTGTCCGTGCACTTCTCTGGCACCAACGACCACTCTCCGTTCTCATCGACCCCGACCGTCACATAGTGCAAAAGAATTTTAGAATCGAAAACATTGCAGTCGGATAAGTTTAGTCAACAATTCGAGCCAAACCTGTCAAACATTTTTAATTCTGAAATTCATGATCATTTAAATTTTCAAGAATAATTTGTTTTTTGATAGACATCTTGCAAACCATAGATTCTCGATAAATAAATTTTCGATAGATAATTGCTGAACACTGTCCTCAAAACATTTGAAATTGTTTTACCTTAAAAATAGACTCGCAAAGAAATCTTATTCGAAAATAATTTTTGACAAACATATCACGATATCATTTACATAAGAAAGTTATTTGCGATAAGATTTTTCAAAAACATTTTCTATCACTATTTTTGAAAATCATGCATTTGATCGCAAAACGTTTTCGATTAACTCTATACAAAAGTGCATTCTTACTTAACATTTTACATATGAGAATTTTTTAAGTCAAAAAACTTACTGCTCGAACGTATCCACGCTGATTGAAATACTTTTAGGAATTAAGAATCAGAATCATCATAACGTGCAAAAAATATTTCATTCATCAAAATTTTGACTTGCTTACTATCTATAAACACAATAAATAAAAATATATCTTTTGTACTACACTAGAAGTTTAGGACCGAACCTTAAGGATTAGCCCTAAAAGAAGATTGATAATTATGCACCAAACATTACTAACGAATTTGTCACTACAATTCCAAGAAACTATCCAAATGTAAGTCCATATTATCCAAGAACACTAGGTTGCTCCAATAGAATAAAACATTCGATAGATATGAATAGTGTTTGGAGGTTTTGAAACGTTGAGTACGTGAAGTGAAATAGAAAGTTAGATTAACAAAAAGTTAGGGTTTAGGGTTTGATAAAGCCTAAACTAAGTCTTCTCTTTCATCTTCGAGCGTGGAGGCAGAGGAGGTTCCCTGTGGGCAAATAAAGAGGTCCTTAGACCTAGGGCGATTGTGTAGTGTCTGATATAATTTCTGTTATCCAGCCGGTCTTGAATTCTTACAATGATCTTCTTGATGACACGATGTGACGCCCGGGACCGATGGGGCGGGGAGTGATCGCCGGTGCCAGAGAGGTGCAAGGACAAGGAGTGGCTCCTGGCAGGGGATCCGACACCCGAATGAGAGGGGATCCTGAGACTGACAATGTATGGTCGTGTCAGGCTAAGAATTGTATAAGAGAATTGATAGTACTACTCATATTAACAAGGTTGACCTACCTTTTCGGGAGTCCATCTACAGAAACACCGAAATTAAGCGTGCTTGACTTGGGGCAATTTAGGGATGGGTGACCCCTTGGAAAGTTTCACAGGGTGCGTGTGAACGAGTGCACGAAGCATGCTGAAAGGGTAAATGGTGATACAGTGGGGCCAGACTATCAGTCGGAGTGTAGTGGGCCCAACCCCATAGGTCTCGGTAGGGACGGATGCTACAAGTGGGTCGCGGTATGGGACGGAACGTTACAGGTGGTATCAGAGCACAACCTCTCGCATTATGGTGTTGGTTGGGGGACGAACCAGACGGGAGCTGGTGGGCCGATGAGGGCGGGGAGTGATCGCCGGTGCCACAGAGGTGCACGGATAAGGAGCGGCTCCTGGCAGCTTCTCGGCGAAGGGGTACATTAATGAAATCCAACACCCGAATGACAGGAGATCGCGAGACTGGCAATGTATGGGCGTGTCAGGCTAAGAATCGTATAAGAGAATTGATAGTACTACTCATAACCACCCCCAAGTAGGCTATCTAGTGTAGACCACGCTGTCGCATGAGGGAGCAGGCGACCTAGAGGGTGCGACCTGGGTACCCTTATGAGACCTAGTGTAGGCTACCAGCGTAGGCACCGCATTGGACAGAAGAGGGCGACCTAGGAGTGTGAGACCTGATACGGCTCAGGGAGAGTGCCTAGCGTAGGCCGTTGTCGTAGTGGTAGTGTTGTGGTTGTGTTTGTGATCGTGGTGGTGATTTCGTATGATGGTGCACAGTATGGAGCCCAGACCCATTGTGATGTGGTGCATTAGGATGGTTTTCGCGGAATAGCATACTTCGCGGGCCGGTTTATTTTGCGAGTCCTAAGGAGTTCGCGAACTATAAGCTTTCCGCGGGCCAAATGGATTTCACGGGCTCTAAGGCTTTCGCGAGTTTTGAACCCTTCGTGAATCAAACGAGGTTCGCAAATTATTAAGAGTTTTCACAGGTTGACCGTTGACCCCTAAATTTGTTTTAAAACATAGTTATTTTAGAGAAGTACAGTTCGAAAATTTTCACACACTAATGATATTTATATGTCTAGAGACCCGACATTTAGGGACTCCACCAGATTTCTTGTTTGACTTCAGCGAGAGGATAGGTAGGTGAAACATTCATCTACAATGCATAAAAACATATATGAAACTTATGTGCTTTTATGTGCTTCGATGAATTATGTGTTTTACGTGATTTATGTGCAGTTCGTGTGGCAGTACGTTACCATGTATAATCATGTTATATGCATGCATGTACATTACATCTCATATCACGAAGTGTACCTTGGTGGAACGGTGGTACTGTATCGTACCAATTGAGCGTGTAGTCAATATTAGCTGATGATCCCTAGAGGAGTAATGTGAGTGTGGGCATCTGCTGTGCACCAGCACCTGTGACGGTGAGCCATTGGCCCGTCATTATGCGGTAGACTGCCGGCGACCTGGAAAGGAGCAACTTGGGACATCCCCCAAGTAGGCTAGCTGGTGTAGGCCACGCTGTCGCATGCGGGAGGACGCGACCTGGAGGGTGCGACCTGGGTACCCTTGCGGGACCTAGTGTAGGCTACCACCGTAGGCTCCGCATTGGGCAGAAGAGGGCGACCTGGGAGTGTGAGACCTGATACGGCTCAGAGAGGCTGCCCCTCGTAGGCTACTCTCGTAGTGATTGGTTAAACAGTAAGACATCAGGATGTCGGAGAGCTGAAGTATTGGCATGATATACGGGTCAGGCTGGTTGGAAGTTGGTGGTGATGGGAGTGCACGAGGTTGTACCGGCGGCTGTTCGACCATGGGAGCTTTCCTTTTGTCCCTAACTACTGCGTTGATAAGTCCTTGAACACGGGGTATAGTGACGTTTTCAAGGAACTCCAGCTGTCGGTTCTGCAGGGACGCCATCGTCACACCTACTGTAGTAGCTCCAGCGCCACTAGGGTCAGCCGTTATCACCCAAACTGAGTCAGGGCAGCCTTTGTCAACTGAAGTTGGGAGGACTTCAATCTCCATGAGACTTCCGATCTCTCCTTGCGACACATCTCGGGGAGATGGTGCTCAGGTCGTTTCGGGCACGTCATGGAGACGGGCTTGCATGGAGCTTTCACCGGTGCCACTTCCCGTTAGCACACGTCCAGGACTATGTCCTGTACGGTGGCCCTCCGATGATGAGGTGCTGAAGTCATCATCCGTGAGACTTCTGTCCAATCCTTGAAGTCCCTCAATTACGGGTGCTCCTATGAACGTTGAGGCCTGTTCGTCAGGCTGAGGCTCGTTCTGTGTCATAGAAATATTTTCAGTTGGAACAGACACTAGAACCGAGCTGCTTGTGGTTTGGGAGGTGGGGTTCTGAAGATTTTTTGAGACACTTGTCTGTTGGGAGACCGGTGAATGGGCGGTATCGGGTTGTATATGCACCGTTTGGTCAGGTTTGGACACTTCTAACCTGTTGAAGCCGACTGTTTCTGACTGAGAGGTTTCGGACGTTGTCGTCTCGGGGACGACTGTTTGCGGTTGTGTTGTTTGCGGTTGTTCGATTAGCTCGGCGTGTTGTCATTGCCTGTGTGGTATCAACGTCTCGTGATCTTCCTCATCCATTTCGTTGCCTGCGGATGATCTTGGTTGTTCAGGGATGACTTGTTGAGGGGACGGTTGGGGTTCTTGTGGGGATGTCGGTGGTTCGGCGGTCTCTCGCTGGTCTACACTCTCTCTTTCTCTCACCACACCCTTGGGTTAGACTCGAGTGGGTTTTCCTGAGTCATGGGGTTGATAATGTTGTAGCGCTGGCAATATGAGTCGACGTCGTCTGGACTGGTCAGTGCTAACAACTCGCGCTGAATGGGCACTGCTCGTCGGACATATTTCTCTTCCTTCTTCCCTTTTTGAAGAAATCTCAATTTTGGTGGGGTGTAGCTTTCCTCTTCTGGTCGTTTTGGTATCCCTGGTGTCATGGACATGAAGTGGTGGATCATCACTGGGAACCGCCGGAGATAGGGCAGGTTTGGTGTCTTCATCTTCTACGCCCGTTGAAGCATTTGGTCGTCCAGGTCCAATATGACTAGTTTGGCATAGTCATAATTTTTCCTGAGATATTTTAGATTTGGAGCATAACCTTTCCAAATATCATAGGGGTTTTACCTGTTCTTTTATGTGCTACTCGATTTTGTAAGATGCAAGATGTTAAAATCGCTTCCCCCCACCATTCACCTGGTGCTCCGGAATTTATAAGCATAGAATTCATCGTTTCTTTGAGAGTTCTATCTTTGAGCTACTCCAGTAGATTCAGGTGAATACTTATACGGCGAGCGATATGAGATATTCACAGACCACAAGAGTTCACTCAGAAGGGGTTAAACATGCGACAACGACGATGGCTCGAATTAGTCAAGGACTACGACTGCGTAATTAGCTACCACCCAGGAAAAGCGAATGTAGTTGTGGATGTATTAAGCCGTAAGATTGTAAGCACGGAGTTACAAGACTTGAAGTAGAAGTAATACAATTGGGTGAAATCAAAACAAGGCTAGCAGCGTTAACTCTACGACCAACTTTAATGGAGCAGATCATGAAGGCGTAAGAAAATGACGAACTATACTTGAAAGTCAAAGAAACACAACTAGAACAAATGCCATCAAACTATGAATTACCAAAAGACAAAAGCCTATATTATAGAGATCGCATATATCTTCCTAATGACACGGAGCTCAATAAGACAATTATGACGGAAGCACATGCCACGGTTTACTCTGTTCACCCAGAGCGACAAAGATGTATAGAGATCTACGATGTAATTATTGGTGGCCAGACATGAAAAGGGGATTGCGATGTTAGTGAGTCAGTGTCTAACATGCCAGCAAATAAAAACGAAGCACCAACTACCGGCGAAAACATTGAAATCCCTGCCAGTACCTGAATGGAAGTGGGACCACATTACAATGGACTTTGTCGTCGGCTTGCCGAAGACTGTGAAAGGCCACGATGCTATTTTGGTCATCGTTGATAGACTAATTAAGTCTGCCCACTTCCTGCCAATCAGCTTAACATTTTTCCTGGAATGATACGAAGACCTGTACATTCAAGAAATTGTACGACTTCACGGGTTCCAGTATCCATCATTTCCGATCGAGACTCAAGATTTCTATCTAAATTTCGGATGAAAGAAGGCCATGGGAACCAAGTTATCGTTCAGCACTCCCTAACATCCCCAAATGGACGGGCAGTTAGAACGAACTATTCAGATGCTGAAAGATATGCTAAGGACATGTGTGCTTGAATTCAAAGGGAATTGGAGCCGATACCTCCCAATGATCAAGTTCTCATATAATAACAGCTACCACGCAATGATTGGGATGGCTTCATATGAGGCATTATACGGACGCAAGTGTAGATCTCCAATTCATTGGGATAAAGTTGGAGAACGAGCGATACTAGGTCCAGACTTGGTACAAAAAATGACGAATGCCATCGAAAAGATACAAGAAAGAATGCAAACAGCCCAGAGCAGACAAAAAAGGTACGTAGACCAAAAGCGTAGACTATTGGAATTCGTAGTGGACGATTTGGTATTCCAGAAGGTATCACCAATGAAAGGCGTAAAATGATTCGGGAAGAAGGGTAAATTGAGCCCGAGATACATAGGACCGTTACGGATCTTTAGGAAAGTTGGCGAAGTAGCATATCAACTCGAATTACCAGCTTCGCTAGCTCAAGTACATTTCAATTGCGAAAGTACATTGCAAATCCTAGCCACGTGTTAAGTGATAAAGTTATGCACCAACATCTCAAGCCAGACTTGAGTTACGAGGAAAAGCCAGTAGAAATCCTGATGTATGACGTAAAGCAATTACGGAACAAGGAAATTCCTTTAGTAAATGTATAATGGCAGAATCAGTCCACAGAAGAAGCAACATGGGAACGGGAAGATGACGTGAGAAACCACTAGCCTGAGCTATTTCTCCCCGCCTGATTTCGAGGGCGAAATCCCTTTTAAGGGGGGATGTAATACCTGAGTCCGTAAGTAAGCCGGCCAATAAATATGCATGCATGTTATGTGTTTATGCGACTGCGTATTATGTATTTATTTGATTATAAGATAAGAAGAAAGCTTTTATATAAGAAAATAAGAAAGCTTTTATACTATTAGATAGAAACCAACGAGCGGGATAATATACATTATAAGGAAGACTTTCATCCTTGAAGAAGAAAGGAGAATTCTACCAGTATAGAACGAATAAGCACTGGAGAAATGTGTAAGTCTCGATTATAACTTTATATTTTAATGAAACCTTAACATGATATAAAAGGTTAAGTACAAAAAGTTAGAATACAATTAGGGTCGAACAAATTCAACGAGGGTTTTGAATTAGTTAAAGTTCTTATAATCAGGTTTATTAAGTTCGAAATTTAGTAGATTAAGGCCTTAGATCAATTTTGTGAAGCTTTTAAAACATTTAAACGACTCTTGAAGGGAACATGAATTTTCGATCAAGTGTTTGAAATACATTGCAAGTTCATAGGATATTCAATCTGTTCTTGAGAAAGATAGATGTTTGATCGAGGGATTTAGCAATTAAAATGATACTGTTTGTAGCTTCACTAAAGGGTCGTGAAGTACGAACTTCACAACCCCAAGTCACGAACCCTAGGCACTTGGCGAACTCTAGTTCGCGAACCCTTGGCTAAGTACGCTTCGCGAACTCTAAGAGTTTCAAGTAATAGATTCGCGAAGTAAGCATGTATGGAGAATGTCGTGAATTGGGAGCTTCACTTGGCGAATCCAAAACTTGACTAATCAAAAGGGAAGGAAAAGCTCCACGAACCCTAACTCGTGAACCAATGCTTCACGAATCAGGAAGGAGGTTCCCAAAATGCATGTTGAGATAAGGAACTTCACGAACCATGGCTAATTGACTTCACGAATTGTGAGAGGGACGATGACTTCGCAAATGGAATGAGCTTAGCGAACCCATAAGTCACAAAATGCGTGTGAGAAACACTTTATGAACCCTACTTGGCGAACTCAACTTTGGCGAATCCAAACTTTGCGAAGCGTGTGTATGGAGTAATTCGCAAAGTATAGGTGTGTAAGTGCATGTTACGAATTGAGAGGAATCTAGGAGCCTTTCGCGAAGTAAGAATAGGAAGATGAACTTGACGAGTCCTAGGGGTAGATGAATTCGCAAAGTTGATGTTAGAAACAATTCGTGAAGTATGAGCTTAATTAGGAAGGAATTCGTGAAGTAGGTACTTAGCGAATTATAGGCTAATAAATTAGAAGCTTTGCGAACCAAATGAGTGAAAATTGGAACTAGCGAATTAAGATCTTTCACGGGTTTTGGGAAGTTCACGAGGCATATGAGAATCACATTCCACGGGTTGTGAAGAGTTTATTAATCATACAAATTTCACGAGTCTTAAGAAGTTTGTGAAGTCATAAATATTTATTTATATAATTCATAGGTCGACCTGATTTAAATAAATAGTATACTGACATTATAATTTTGTGCTTATGGTTGAGATTAGGAAATTCACGAGATTACTTGCAAATAATCCATGGACGACAGGTAAGTGGAAATCTCAACTACAACACAATTTTTATGTGCATGAATTATATGCTTATGTGCTTATATGACAGTACGTGAATTTTACATGACATGATTTACTTACCATACATGATGACACGACATGAATATTCACGACATCACCATATGCACGCACGATTAGCATGAAAGACAGGACATGGGAGCGTGCATGGTACGAGATCGCCTGAGAGCGATGAATTGTTGCCGATATGGGCAGCTGATGTCGACTCGTTATCAAGTCACGACTCTTCTATGCTACCATGGTGATTTTATGTCACCAATTTCAAGACTAGACAAGACAAGACATGACATGTGACAAGACAAGACATGTATTAGGGCAATGCCCTCATGGCGGAAATTGCGACCTGGAGATAGCAACCTGATGGAAATAGCGGCACCGAGGGTATCTTCGATGTTAGCGACTTCGGAGTAAGGCTACCAGCGTAAGCGTCCGCGTGATCGATAAATCGCATTGGGATTGAAAAGGTGCCTTAGAGTTAGCCTCTCAGTGGGTGGATCGTTACTATATATATATATATCCCTAATGGATTTTGAGCTCCATGATGGTGCATAGCAAGATAGCCAAGAGCCCTATAGAAAAAGAGAGTACAAGAAAGACATGAGGTCAAGAAAGCATTGGCGCGGTTGCCTTTGCATTTTAGAACACGTGCATTGCATGCGTGGTTTTCACTTACTGAGCGTTATATCTCATTTCACGTATTTATGTGTTGTAGTTTCACGTGATCACGGTACGTGATCTCTATGATGGCGAGGCCTATTTTTGAAGCTTCCGGGGCACTTTTGAGGTGGAAGTACATGAATGACAACGTGCGTGGCTGGCCTATAGATTTCTTTGATACGCATGCGCATTCACCTATATATTTAGGATCTTAGACGATTTTGTATTGTACATTATGACTTCCTTTATATAAAAGGAAAAATTTTGTATGCACGTTTGTATATTACATTATTTATATCCATGGCAGTCACATAAAATTGTATTATGGTGTAGGAGATGGCGGGGTGCCACAAAATCGGCCAGAAATCATTTTTCTCCTGTTTGCAATTCATTTCCATTTCCAAAAGTGACTTCTTGTAATGTCACATATCGTGTTTTCTTATTTTGTGCCTGAGAATCTGAATATCGTTATGTCAAAAATGATGTACTTCCACGTCCTCATTACAATAAATACAACAAAAAACGCTGCATAGTTCTCGTCCTAAAGGTCTCTCCCAAACGCGACAAGCATACTCACAAGGTAAGGAGAAAAAAATACATCTTGTCCGCAAATAGCGACAAAAACAAGCATAATAAGTTGTTAAGTCAAAGACAAATCTGGATTCCAAAGCCCTACTCCACCCAATAGGCGACAATTGCGTCTGGATTCTTAAGTCTTCAACAATCTGACGAAGAACTCAATATAACAATAAATACGTTGGATCCCTCACCTGCGTAGAAGGACTCGTCCTCAAACGGGTACCTAAGCTTACTTAGTTTGCTTTGTAGGTCCATCATGTGTGGTACTTAGATTCACGTTACTCCTCACACATGACGGAAAGTCTATTTCGGAACTGTCGATCTGGACCTATGCTAGGAATAGGTGACCTTATTCATGATAGACATACCATCAAAGGAGTCTCATATGTCGAAGGCCTGAGCTACAATCAATTCAGCATTGGACGCTTCTGTGACAAAGGGTACAAGGTAAATTTCAAAACAAACAAATGTAGTGTCACCGATGACAAGGGAATAGAACTGCTCAGTGGACACAGAAAGACGAATCTTTACTCCGTTGACCTAAAGACCATCCGACCGAGTTGTCTCATCTCACGAGCCTCCCTGTATTAGAACGACCTTTGGCATCAACGGCTATCTCATCTCAATTTCAAGGACTGAACAAACTATTATCAAAAAATTTGGTCAAAGGACTTACCTCGTTTAGGTATCACAAAGAGCATCTATGCTCGGCGTGTGAAATGGGAAAGATAAAGAAAGCATCCCACCGCACCAAACACATAGCTTCAACCTCCAAACATGTTGAACTCATTCACATGGATCTGTGTGGACGTATGCATACTCAGACCATCTATGGGCGCAAATATGTGTTGGTAATTATCAATGATTTCTCGCGCTACACATGGACCAGATTTCTCAGAACCAAGGTCGAAACTCAAGGTCTCATCATTGACTTCATCAATGCCGCACAAAACCTCTACCAACTAAGTGCCCAAATCATCAGAAGTGACAATGGGACGGATTCAAAAGCAAAAAACTCAGCGACTTCTATACGTCGCTTGGAATCATCCAATAATTCTCAACCGCAAAGATTCCCTAGCAGAACGAGTGATCAACGCAAAAACAGGACCTTAGTCGAAGCTACTATAACACTTCTTATTCACTCTGGATTGCCCCACTTCTGATGGACTGAAGCACTGAATACAGCTTGCTTCACTCAGAATCGCGCTTCACTTCACAAGAGGTTCAACAGAATTTCAGTTGCAAGTGTTACGTGGCCAATGATCATGATGATAGGGGCAAACATGACTCAAAAGCGTTCAAAGTGATACTAGTGGCATACTCGACAAATACCAAAGCCTATCGAGTATACCTCAAAGAGAAAAGATCAGTATGGAAAACATCAACATTACGTTTGATGAATTAGACCAAGTGGCGTCTCTACAAATCAATCCAGAACCCGGACTTCTACTAGAGTTGATAAAAGGTCAACCAAGCACCGATTCAGTGGGCGAACCTTCAGGTTCCAATATATTGAGCGATGTGGAACTTGATCTTTTATTTGAGGATGTTTATCCAAGACCGCCGCCTCACCGCTCGAACTTCTTCTACAGCACCAAGCAATGATAATTCTCCTCCCATGTTTGGAAAATCTCCACATTGATGAAAACAGTGAACTTCAGCTGATACTGAGATCATCTCTAGCTCAGAAGCAAACACTCAACCCACTGATTCGACAATAAAAATTTCTTCAGCAGAGTTAGTACCCCAACCTTCTGAGATTACGGAACATCATTCTGTTAAAAGCCAGGAAACAATGACAAATACCAACATAGCTTTGTCATCTCAAAATCATGCAAGAAAGTGGACCCGTGCTCACCCAAACTCGCAATAATTGTCGATCCCTCAAGGGGAGTTACAACTCGTTCGTCAATAATAAATGAAAGTCTCTACTCATGCTTTCTCAGCCAAAAGGAGCCAAGTAAAGTAGCTGAAGCACTTAGCGACCCAGATTGGATTATCGCAACTAGGAAGAGATTAATCAGTTTGAGAGGCTAGAATTCTGGAAATTTGTGCCTAGACCAGCTGGGAAAACCCTAATAGGTACTAATGGATCTTTAAGAACACGAAGGACGAGCAATGAGTCATGATCCGGAACAAAGCTAGGCTTGTTGCGAAATGATACAATCAACAAGAAGGAATTGATTACATCGAGACCTATGCACCCGTCGCAAGAATTGAAGCCATCAGGATTTTCTTAGCTTTCGCCGCACACAAAAACTTCACAGTCTACCAGATGGATGTCAAAAAACTGCCTTCCTCAACAGAGTATTGAAGGAAGAAGTTTTTGTTTATCAACCTGAAAGCTTTGTGAGCGAACAATTTCCCGACCACGTGTACCGACTGGACAAAGCCCTCTATGGACTCAAACAAGCTCCCAGAGCCTAGTACGAGGTCCTCTCGGGTATTCTCATCCCTCCAGATTCACGAAAGGGAAGATTGACACAACTCTCTTTATAAAAAGGGAAGGATAAGAAATAATGCTCGTACAGATATATGTCGACGAAATTTTGGAGATCTGATGAGGCATCGTATTGTACGTGGATGACATCCTTTTTTAATAGGAAATGATATTGGAATGCTCTCTGAAGTGAAAGTTTGGCTTTCGAATGAATTATCCATGAAAGACCTGGGATAAGCAACCTACATTCTGTCAATTAGCCTTTACAGAGACCGAGCGAAAAGAATGATAGGTTTATCCCAGGCACTCTACTTAGAAAAATCCTAAAGCATTACAAGATGGATGATTCTAAGAGAGGGTTCTTACCTATGCGGCATGGGACTCATCTCTCAAAAACCATGTCTCCTCAAAGTGAAGCAGAAAGGAAGGAGATGATTGGGGTCCCCTATGCGTCTGCAGTGGGTAGTCTGATGTACGCAATGTTATGTACGCATCCCGACATTGCATACACTGTGAGCGTAGTAAGTCGATATCAGTCTAACCCTGATAAGGAACATTGGATTACAGTAAAGAATATCTTAAAGTACCTTAGAAGGACTTAGGATCTGATACTGATCTATGGGAATTGAGGATTAAAAGTGGACGGTTATACCTATTCGGAGTTCCAGTCAGACGTGGATGACCGAAAATCTACTTTCGGTTTTGTCTATACGCTCAATGGTGGAGCAGTGTCTTGAAAAAGTTCCAAACAAAGCACCACTGCAAATTCCATCACTGAGGCAGAGTACATCGAGGCTTCTGAAGCTGCAAAAGAAGGAGTTTGGATTAGAAACTTCTTAGAAGAACTTGAAGTAGTTCCAGGCATAATAGACCGCTCGCTACCATTGTGGTGTGACAATAGCGGAGCAGTCGCACAAGCCAAGGAACCTAGGTCTCACAGTAAGTCCAAACATATAGAAAGAAAATACCACGTGTTGCGTGGATTCATTGAACAAGGCTACATAGCCGTGCAGAAGATAGCCTATGCAGATAACGTGGCGGACCCGTTCACCAAGCCTCTCTCAGAGGCTATGCTTGATAGGCACCTTGATAAAATGGGGTTGTGATATCATAGTACATGGCATTGAGTGCAAGTGGGAGATTGTTAGGGATCTTCGGAATGCCATTCGAGGGTGAGTGAATAGGGCACGCATAGATATTAATGTATTATCATAGTAATCAAATATTGTATTTGAATACCTTTGAAATGAAATATGGTTTTACATATTATTTTTACAATAGGCAAAGCATTTATTTACCGTATATTCTTATTAGGCATCCGATAAGAAAGTAAATAAATGAAACCCAAACAAATATAGCAAGTTTAGTCACCGATTCTCATGGGATGAGAGAGGGGCACCAGTGAGCTATTAAACTTGCATATTAAATATATCCATAAGTCTAAGACTCTAGTTGGGTGCTAGATGTCAACATGACTTATTTGTTGATGATTCTAATATGATTGTGCCAATCAAAGTGAGATGTCATAGCATTGATGTAAGTTGAATCAAAGGACTAACTTACATTTGCATACTGACTCGTATCATATGATCACATGGACCAACATGTTGTCAATTATCTATCGATTGATTATAGTAGTGTACGTAGACCTTATACTGAAGTGTCGGTGACAGAGTTAACTTTGATATCTTGACTACTCACTAGTTTGCTAGGTCCTTATTGTTCGAAGAAGAACATGGATCGGCGACGACACGCGGTCTTCATAAAGAAGTCTAACTACTGGGCATTTACTTCGTAAAGGATTCACATTCTCGTTATTTATCGAGATATGTGTCCTATGACTATTCGGTGATAGGAAATTACAAAGTCTCTGGCCAAAGCAATAAACTAACTCACGTATGATGTGGAGTGCAGTTTAGTAATTTCATATCATGAATTTACCATAGTGTCGAATTAATGAGTTTGATAAATCATGACTCTTACTCGAACGGGACATAAGTGAAAGGGTTATACGTATTACGATAATCTATAATCGGTTCATGAATTATGAATTGATCCAATTCGTACTCAACACATGATTGGTTTGGTAAGACGGGATTGGCTAGCTGAATACCAAACTCCGGTTTGAGACGAACTAAGAGAGTCGGGCTTAAAAGGATCATTGAGACGGTACCTTAGCAAATAGAGATGTATCATTTTCTTAACGGTCTTTGGAAGTTAATATAATGATCTTTTGAAGCTATCCAGACATGGATAAAGATATCCAAGTTGAACGACCGAAAGAGGATCGAAAACGGGCGAAAAATGACCGAAACTGCACAAGTCAATCAGCCTAGTTACATGGCTTGGCAGATGGCCGTGTAGGTTAACAGTTGTGATGCTCGGGGCCGATGAGGGCGGGGAGTGATCACCGGTGCCAAAGAGGTGCACGGACAAGGAGCGGCTCCTGACAGGCTTCTAGGCGAAGGGGTAATGAACGAACCGGTCCGACACCCGAATGAGAGGGGATCCTGAGACTGACAATGTATGGACGTGTCAGGCTAAGAATCGTATAAGAGAATTGATAGTACTACTCATATCACCAAGGGCGACCTACCTTTTCGGGAATCCATCCGAAAGAACTTCAAAGTTAAGCGTGCTTGACTTGAAGTAATCTTGGGATGGGTGACCCCCTGGGAAGTTTGCTCAGGGTGCGTGTGAGCGAGGACGAAGCACGCTGAAAGGTTAAATGGTGGTACACTGGGGCCAGACTATCAGTCGGAGTGTGGTGGGCCCAACCCCACAGGTCCCGGTAGGGAAAGATTCTACAGTGACACCTGGTATGCGACGGGTTGTTACAGGTGGTATCAGAGCTTCGGTCACAGGTTCTGTAGACTGTCCATGTACACAACCCCAAAAGCGCGGAAGTGGCCTTGCCTGTAAGTGTTACGTTTATGTCAACTTTTGTGTTGCATAATCTATTGGCCATAGGATCAGGATAGATCAGGAACGATGGTACGAACTAGAGGTGAGACCAGGGGCAGTGATGACCAGAACAGGGGAAACACATCCCCTACAGACAATCGAGATGCGACGATCTTCCAAGTTACGGAATTAGTTCGCCAGTAGTCAGCACAGATTCAGCAGCTGATTCAGCAAAACCACACAAATGCTGGACAGACACAAGCTGAAAGAACGGAGATAGTGGGGGAAAGATTCCGTAGGCTGAATCCGCCGACCTTTGAAGATACAGCCGACCCGACTGCAGTCGAGGACTGGATAAGAACGCTCGAGAGTATGTTTGTGGACAGTCAAGTCCCAGAAGCGGAAAAAAGCCCTCTGCACTGCATTCTTGCTAAGGGAAGCACAGGGCACTGGTGGGACAATATCATGGTGCTCGAGGACCATGAGCTGGGACAGATTTAAGGAGCTGTTCAGGGGCAAGTATCTTACTGCCCCGGTGCGAGCCCAGTGCCTCAATGAGTTCATCAACCTCAGACAGGGATCCATGACAGTGGATGAATACATCAGGAAATTCGAGCAGCTGTCGAGGTTTGCTGCCCATATGGTGAGCACAGAGGCTTTGAAGCTTGAAAGTTTCCTTGAAGGCCTGAAGCCTGAACTGTATCGGGACGTGAGTATGGCTGGACTTCAAGGGCGCGAATAGGCCGAGGCCAGGATCGTTCGTGCCCAGGAGGCGAAGAGAAAATTTGCACAAGTGCAAGGGTCGCAGTGGAATGGAGGTAATCAAAAGCGCCAGTTTGTTTCCAAGGGCGCGAAGCAGAATTTTCAGAACATACCACCGGAATGCCCACAAGGGATTCCAAACCAACCACCGAACCCAAATCAAGGAGGGTACCTAGCGCCCGTCTCAAATTGCCCAAAGTGTGGGAAGAGACACTTGGGCAACTGCTACGCACAGACCAACAATTGTTTCACATGCGGGAAGCCGGGGCACTTTGCGAGACTATGCCCGGAGAGTACCACTGGATGCCAAGCAGGAAATTAGGCCAGACCACCGGCCGTGCCAGCTAGAGTGTATACCATCACCTCAGAGGAAGCAGAGGAAAACCCGTCCGTGGTGACAGGTACCCAATCTATCCACCAAACTCCCACGTACATACTAGTAGACTCGGGGGCCACGCACTCATTTGCATCATTAAGTATTTCATGAGGCTCGGGGTCACACCTCGTCAGTCTGAGTGCGAATATAGCATAGTATGCCAAATGGGGGTCCGACTAGAACCAATCAGATACTGAGAAATTGTCTTGTGTTAGTTGGCGATAAGGAATTTCCCATAGAGTTGATAGTCATCCCAATGAACGACTATGAGGTCATTCTTGGGATGGACTGGTTGTCGAAGTACGGAGCGGTTATAGACTTTAACCGTAAAGTAGTCACATTCAACAAATAAGGAACTGAGCCTTTTACCTTTGCGGAGACGGTAAAAGAAAGGATTGTATCGAGAATATCAGTGTTAAAGACCCAACGATTGATCCGAGCGGGATGCAAAGCATATTTCATTTTGCGATGAAGTCGGAAGAGAGTTCATCCCCGAAATTGGAAGACGTGCCTGTGATTCGAGACTTTTCGGACGTATTCCCGAAGATTTGCCGGGATTGCCACCGGATAGGGAGATTGAATTCACGATAGAACTAGTGCCGGGAGTAGCACCGATATCCAGGACTCCATATCGATTAGCGCCAACTGAACTGAAGGAACTGAAGAAACAGCTGGACGAACTCTTACAGAAGGGATTCATCCAACCGAGCTTCTCTCCGTGTGGAACGCCTGTACTTTTTGTACGAAAGAAGCACGGATCGATGTGGATGTGTACAGATTACAGAGAGTTGAACAAGGTAACCATCAAGAACAAGTATCCCTCCCAAGAATTGACGATCTGTTCGATCAGTTGCAAGGCGCTACGGTGTTTTCAAAGATCAATCTACGATCAGGATATCACCAGCTAACGATTCAGGAGGAAGATATCCCTAAGACTTCCTTCAGTATGTGCTATGGACATTACGAGTTCCTAGTCATGCCTTTCGGGCTGACTAACGCGCCGGCACCTTTATGGACTTGATGAACTGCGTGTTCAAGTCGTATTTGGCCAAGTTCGTGATCGTATTCATAGACGACATTCTCATTTACTCGAAGACCGAGGAGGAACACGAGCAACATCTACGAACAGTTTCTTGGAGAATTACGGGAGAAGCAGTTGTACGCCAAATTCAAAAAGTGCGAGTTTGGCTGGACCAAGTTGCCTTCTTGGGACATATTATCTCCGGAGCAGGAATTTCGGTGGATCCGAACAAGATCGAAGCCATCATTAATTGGCCTCAGCCAACAAATGTGACCGAGGTATGGAGTTTCCTCGGCTTGGCAGGCTATTATAGGAAGTTTATTAAGGACTTCTCGAAGATCGACTCAGCGCTGATAAAATTAACGAGGAAGAACATGCCATTTTATTGGAGCGAGGAATGTGAGCAGAGCTTCCAAGAATTGAAAAGGCGACTCACTTCAGCGTCAGTTCTTACGATACCCTCAGGAACCGAGGGATTTTCAGTTTACAGTGATGCATCAAAGAATGGCTTAGGATGCGTGCTAACGTAGAACGGAAACATAGTGGCTTACGCCTCACGTCAATTGAAGGAATACGAGAAAAATTATCCGATGCACGATCTAAAATTGGCAGCAGTCGTCACAATGCGAGATCTACACGGACCACAAAAGTTTAAAGTATTTCTTCACACAAAAAGAATTGAACATGAGACAGAGGCGGAGATTGTACAATTGGGCGAAGTCGAGACAAGATTGGCAGCGTTAATGCTTCAGCCTACACTACTGGAGCGGATCAAAAGGGCGCAAGAAAAGGACGAGTTCTATAAGAAAATCAAGGGAGCAGAAGCAGAACAGCCGGCGACGGACTTCACGTTTCGAGACGAAGGAGGACTGTATTACAAGAAGAGACTGTATGTACCAGATGACACGGAGCTTCGACGGACCGTAATGGCAGAATCACATGCCACGATGTATTCAGTGCACCCAGGAGCTACGAAGATGTACAGGGACCTCCGACTAAACTACTGGTGGCCAGGGATGAAGGACATAGCGAGATTTGTAAGCCATTGCTTGACTTGTCAGCAAATAAAAGCCGAACACCAACGACCGGCCGGGCCATTGCAGCCCTTGCCGATTCCGGAATGAAAATTGGACAACATAACAGTGGACTTCGTAGTCACACTGCTGAAGAATGTGAAAGGGCACGATGCGATTTGGGTAATCGTCGATCGACTTACCAAGTCTGACCATTTTCTACCGATAAGCACGACATTTTCCATGGAGCGATACACGGAGCTCTACATTCAAGAAATAGTACGACTTCATGGAATTCCATTGTCGATAGTCTCGGATCGTGACTCAAGATTATTATCGAAGTTTTAGACGAGCTTACAAAAGGCGATGGGAATGAAGCTTTTCTTTAGTACTGCCTACCATCCGCAAGCGGACGGTCAATCCGAGCGGACGATCCAGACATTGGAAGACATGCTACGAGCATGTGTGATGGATTTTAAAGGCAATTGGAGCAGATACCTTCCACTCGTCGAATTCTCATATAACAACAGCTACCAGGCTACAATTGGAATGGCTCCATACGAAGCCCGGGCGGAAGTGCAGATCTCCAGTACATTGCGATGAGATCGGCGTACGGGCAATATTAGGCCCAGATCTAGTGCGGGAGATGACGGAAGTAATTGCAACGATACGCGAACGAATACAAAGAGCCTAAAGCAGGCAAAAGAGTTATGCAGATCAGAGACGCAGATCGTTGGAATTCGAGGTAGATGTTTGGGTGTTCGTGAAAGTGTCACCGATGAAGGGCGTCAAGCGGTTCAGAAAGAAGGGCAAGCTGAGCCCGGGGTACATTGGTCCGTTAAGAATAATTACACGAGTACGCGAAGTAGCATACCAGTTGGAACTACCAGCATCGTTATTGCAAGTTCACGATGTTTTCCACATCTCAACCTTAAGGAAATACGTCGCTGATCCAAGTCATGCACTGAGGAATGAGGTTCACCACCAACAGCTAAAACCATATTTGAGTTACGAAGAAGTGGCAGTAGATATTTTGATGTGTGAGACAAAACGGCTAAGGAATAAGGACATTCCTTTAGTAAAAGTGTTATGGCCGAACCGGTCAACGAAAGAGGCCACATGGGAGCATGAGGATGAGATGAGAGATCGTTACCCCGAATTGAATTGTTTCGAACGGACTGATTTCGGGGGGCGAAATCCTCTTTAAGGGGGGATGTAGAACCCGAGTCCTCGAGAGCTAGATTGGCCAATAAAATCGCACGAATGTATGAATTTGCTTGATTGACTAAATATGCATGCACGTTCTATGCTTAAGTGACCAGTTGAATTTCGTGCCTATTTGATTATATGAATTATGTGCAATTATGTGGTAGTATGAAACTTTGTGTATTTAGTTAATTGTCCTTGTGATATCTAAACTTATTAGGTACTTACAAAAAATGTGGGGGCAAAGGACCTTGAAGTAAATGGTAATGGTAATGATATTAGTGGGCTACCCACTATTGACTGGGCTAGGATTTAATTCAAAACTTAGGCCCAATTTATTGAAAGTCAAAGCTTGAAAGCAAAAGTTCCTTAAAATAATGAAAAACCCACGACAACATGTCCCCTCACTTATAAAAATATCTATCCACAGCATTTACTCTCCATAACCTTATTTTGGGAGGAAACAATCGAACCTTGAAGCAAATGAAAACTAACGAAAACCACAAGTAGGAAGAAAAGGGGAAATCGATTAAGAGTCTCACGAAAGCTTGGAAAAGGTTTAAGTTCCTTACCATGATCTTTATATTTTGTCCAAATAATAGGGTATCATAAGGGTTATAAACACAAGAGCATCATGTGTTAAGGATTTGTGGAATTTTAATCTCGAGCGTGTCTTTTCTCACCTTAGGTTGGTGTTTTAGTTCTAAAATTCGGATTTCACATACTTAGGATGTTAGTATACTCTCAAGCTGCTCAAACCCGCATTTTACTAAACTTGATTTCTAGGTTTTTGAATGATCATACGGCATTCGAAGTGTTTTTGGGAAAAAAGTGAAGTTTTGATCTTTAAATGAGGGGATTCGCGAATTGGAACCTGTTTGGCGAATTGAGAGAGGTTCATGTCGCGAACTTAGGTTCGCAAATCATAAGGGTTCCAATGCACGAGCTCGCGAAATGAGCTTTGGAGGGTTCGGCGAATTGTGTGTATAAAACGTTTCGCGAATTGTAAGTAGAGAGAGTACTTCGCGAATTGACATAGAGAACGAAGATTTCACGAATTAACAATGAGATCGAGTTCGCGAATTGAGGGTTCGTAAACCCTAAATCTTCACGAACTAGGTTTCGTGAATTCATACGATACTTCACGAATTCATTTAGGATTTCACGGATTATAGACTTCGCGAACTGGATTTAAGAACTTGGCGAATCCTAGGAATTGTAGAACGAGTTCGTGAAGTACGAACTTGGCGAATTCATGGACTTCGCAAATTTGAGGGTTCACGAGTTATGTCAACTTGGCGAATTATATAAGTTCGCGAAGTGTAGTTAAAATATTTCACGAGTTAGGAATAGTTCACAAGTCCTAGAGTTTGCAGATTCAAGAGCGCACTTCGCGAATTGAAACCCCTTCGATAAAAACGTCTTAAGTTATAAAAAAATATTTTTCACCATTTAATAAGAAAAAATATTCTGATTCCAATGAGCATTGGCTATTTCAACGCCCGATCATAAATAGCCTATCAGTATTTTTCCGGGTCACTTTTCGGTATAAGCAAACACTATTTTTGATAGAATTTTCGAACGAAAATTATGCAGTCAATTAATTAATTTATACACTAACGTTATACCCTCTTTATGTCAAAGGGACGAAAATATTAGGAAACTCACACGACCGGTTAGCGAATAGCTTAAGGATGACAGGTAAGTGGAAATTCACCTAGGACACATAACATGTTTGTATGTGCCTAACGTATGTGCCTACGTGACTAAATGTTTATGTGCTTATGTGGATTAATTGATGTGAGTATGATTACGGTAAGCATGATATCATTAATGCACTATGCATTTCACGAGCATGCACGAAACACTTGGGGATTTTATGATGATGAGCGTGCACGATTTATGTCGCAAATAGCGAACGATGGCTGCCGAGGTGGGCAATTGGTAATAAGTTCTAAAATTAAAGTGAGGGATGACTTCCGGGGTGTAGCTCTCGGGTCCTCGTAAATAGTAGGGCCAACAAATTTGCACGACTGCTGACTGCAATTATGTGCCTTTCGTACGTTAAACTCGTGCTTATGTGACTTACGTGAGATTTTGTGTGGAAAATTACGTGCGTAAATTCGTGTTTAAGTAATGGTGAAATTCAGTGCAATTGAGATGCTATGAAACCCCTAAATTGAAGGATCTTCGAAAACTAGCAATTTGGCGAATCTTAAATAAACAAAAATAGACTTCGCGGGCCCTAGAAATTATAAGTACAATTCGCGAAACACCCTTAGCGAATTGGAACAAAATTTTGGAACTTCACGGGTCATGCGAGAGTTTGCGAACCCGACTAGAATTTACCAAAATATGTCCCTAACTTAGGGATTTAGCATACTTAAGCAATTAATTAAAATAGTGTGCTGACGATAATATTTTATGCCTAAGGTCGGAACCTAGGAGAATACACGGGTCAGGTAGCGACTAATCTACGGACGACAGGTAAGTAGAAATCCAACTACAACACATAATTCGCGTGGTATATGTTTTGTGTGACTATGTGCCTACGTGAAATTATGATTACGTGAATTGATTGTTACGCTTTCATGTGGTAAGCATAAGTTGCATTGATTTGCATATGCATATGCATATTTCATGTGCACGCACGAACTCATGGGAGAGGGTCGTGGGGCTGAGTGTGCGTGATGATATGTCGCTTGTACGCGACGAGGACTTGCCGATGTGGGCAGATGTGTCGACTCGCAGTTGAGTCAGGGGCAGTCTACTATGCTACCAGGGCGGCGTTTAGCGTCGTGGTAATATGATGTAAATAAATATATGTGGATATCCTCTGGATATGATTGGGCATGGCCCGTGGCGGTAAGGTGCGACCTGGAGGGTGCGACCTGAGGGTATTAGCGACACAGGGTGGAACCATGGTGTAGGCGACCTCAGCGTGGGCTACCAGCTTGAGCGACCGCCGGATAGTCGGGGACAATCGAACACATGGCGACTTAAGGGAATGATGTGCATCCTAGGGTTCGGCCATCAGGCATGGACCGCTGTCGTATTGTCCCCGAGGGACGTGAGCTCTTTGTGGTGCATAGTGAGATTAGCCGAGGACTCTGAGTACGCTAGTACGAGTATTGTGTGCATCGGCGCGGATCGCCTTCGCGAGTATTATGTGCATCGGCGCGGATCGCCTTTGCGAGTATTATGTGCATCGGCGCGGGTCGCCTTTGCGAGTATTATGTGCATCGGCACGGATTGCCTTTGCTAGTGTTACATGCATCGGCGTGGATTGCTGTTGCGGGGAAGGGACACGTGCATTCATGCATGATTTCTGCTTACTGAGCCTCGGTGGCCATTTCTTTATGTTATGTGTTGTAGGCACCAGCGACCATGGTACGTTATCGTGTTTTGAAGGCAGGGTCGACCTTTTGGAGCTTCGCGCTACTTTTGGGGGTGGACGTGTGTGTATGGATGACGACCTGTGAGGCCGGGCGCATAGGAGCCTTTTGCTATGCCGACGCACACTCACCGTTGTAATTAGGACATGTTTAGAATAGTAGCGTTCGACATGTATTCTTTTGACATGTACAAAGATAATGTTCCATTACTTAAATGGTTTATACGTATTTTCAGTATACTTTAGCATTTGCAACTCGCTAGGCACATAGGAATACGCTAGAATAGGCAAGTTAGGGAGTTCCGGTCGTGACAGGGTGGTATCAGAGCTTTGTTCACAGGTTCTGTAGACTGTCCATACACACACACCCAAAAGCGCAGAAGCGGCCTTGCAAGTAAGTGTTAAGTTTGTGTGAATTCTTGTGTTGCATAATTTATTGGCCATAGGAAAATCAGGATAGGGACAAAATATGGTAAGAACGAGAGGTGGGTCGAGCGGTGGCGATGAACAGAACAGGGGAAACACGGCCCCTACTGACAACCGCGATGCGACCATCTTCCAACTAACAGAACTAGTCCGCCAACAGTCAGTGCAGATACAACAGCTGATTCAGCAAAATTCCACGAATGCTAAAAATCTAAGGCAGACAGAGCTGAGGTAGTGGGAGAAAGGTTCAGAAGGTTGAACACACCCACCTTTGAGGACATGGCTGACCCGACAGCAGCCGAAGACTGGCTGAGGACCCTAGAAAGTATGTTCGTATACAGTCGGGTCCCAGAAGCAGAGAAGGCTCTTTGTGCTGCATTCCTACTGAGGGGAAGCGCAGGACATTGGTGGGACACAGTCACGGTGATCAAGAATCCTGCCACAATGAGCTGGGACAGATTCAAGGAGCTGTTCCGGGGCAAGTATTTGACAGCCCCAGTGAGAGCCCAGCGCCTCAACGAATTTGTCAACCTCAGATAGGGAGCTATGATGGTGGTGGAATACATACGGAAATTTGAGCAGCTGTCCAGATTTGCAGCACACATGGTCAACACGGAAGCTCTAAAGATTGAGCGGTTTCTTGAGGGGCTGAAACCAGAAATTTACAGAGATGTGAGCATGGCGGGAGTCCAGGGTGTCACTTACGCTCAGGTAGCAGAGAGAGCAATGGCGGCGGAACAGGCCGAGGCCTGAATCATGCGGGCGCAAGAAGTAAAGAGGAAGTTCGCCCAGATGCAAGGGGCGCAATGGAGCGGAGGGGATCAGAAGAAGCAGTTCGTGCCCAAAGCGCGGGAAGAAGAAATTTCAAAAACAGGCCTCCGCAACAACCTCAAGGGACAGTGAACAGACCCCCAAATCCGAATCAGAACCAAGGGGCAGTGCCGATTCCCAACTGTCAGATGTGCGGAAAGAGGCACATTGGAAATTGCAACATGTCGGCTAACGCGTGTTTCAGATGTGGGAAGCCGGGACATTTCGTGAGACAGTGCCCGGAAGGTGCTTCGGGGAGTCAGGCCAGGAGCCAAGCCGGTCCTCAGATGGTGCCAGCTCGGGTATACACCAACACTTCAGAGGAAGCGGAGAACAACCCGGCGGTGGTGACAGGTACCCTCCTAATTCACCAAACACCCACGTGCATCTTAGTAAATTCCGGGGTGACCCACTCATTTGCATCCATCCAATATGTGACGAAACTCGGGATAACGCCTGAACGGGCAGAATGTCAGTATAGTGTGCTATCCCAAACGGGGCACCAACTAGGACTAGCCAAATATTAAGGAATTGCTCAGTCTTAGTTAGCGACAAGGAATTATCTATAGACTTGATAGTCATCCCGATGAACGACTACGAGGTGATTCTCGGGATGGACTGGCTCTAAAATAAGGTGTTGTGATAGACTGTAACCGAAAGGTGGTCACATTTAGCAAAAAGGAGGAAGAACCATTCATTTTCGAGGGAACGGGCAGAAGGGGAAGTGCTTCCAAGATTTCGGTATTAAAGGCCCAACGACTAACTAAAGCCAGATGCGAGGCATACCTGGTGTTTGCGCTGAAGGTAGAAGATAATTCCTCTGCAAAACCTGAAGATGTACCCGTAATTAAGGAGTTCCCGGATGTATTTCCGGAAGATTTGTCGGGACTACCCCCAGACAGAGAAATCGACTTTACAATCGACCTGGTGCCGGGAGCAGTGCCAGTGTCCAAGACCCCGTACCGGTTAGCACCGACCGAACTGAAAGAGCTGAAGGAATAGATAGATGAGCTTCTACAGAAAGGGTTTATTCAAACCAGCTTCTCTCCTTGGGGTGCACCAGTTCTATTCGTGCGAAAGAAAGACGGCTCAATGAGGCTGTGCATAGACTATAGAGAGCTGAACAAGCTGACCGTCAAGAACAAGTATCCACTGCCGAGGATCGATGATCTCTTCGATCAACTACAAGGTGCCACAGTGTTCTATAAAACCGACTTGCGGTTAGGGTACCATCAGCTGAAGATTCGAAAAGAGGATATTTGTAAGACGGCATTCAGCACGAGATACGGACATTTCGAGTTTCTAGTCATGCCTTTCGGGCTGATTAATGCACCGGCGGCCTTTATGGATCTAATGAACCGGGTGTTCAAGCGTACCTAGACCGGTTCGTGATAGTGTTCATCGATGATATCCTTATCTATTCATAGACGAAGGATGAACACGAGGGGCACCTGAGGATAGTGCTTGAGACACTGCGTGAAAAGCAGTTGTATGCCAAATTCAAAAAGTGCGAATTCTGGCTGGGCCAAGTAGCATTCTTGGGACAGATTGTCTCTGGAGCGGGAATCTCCGTGGATCCAAGCAAAATCGAGGCGATTAACAACTGGCCACAGCCAACTAATGTGACAGAAGTATGGAGCTTCCTAGCCCTAGTAGGTTATTATAGGAAGTTCATAAAGGACTTTTCGAATATCGCCTCTACGCTGACGAAGTTAACCAGAAAGAACACTCCTTTTCAATGGAGCGAAGAATGCGAGTGAAGCTTCCAAGAGCTGAAGAAGCTGCTTACTACCGCCCCAGTGCGACAATACCCTCAGGAACAGGAGGATTTTCCATTTATAGCGACGCTTCAAAGAATGGGCTCAGATGCGTATTAATGCAAAACGGAAACGTAGTGGCCTATACCTCACGGCAGCTGAAGGAGTACGAGAAGAACTACCCTATGCACGACCTAGAGCTCGCTGAGTAGTCTTTGCCCTCAAGATTTGGAGGCATTACCTATACGGAGAAAGGTGCGAAATCTACACCGACCACAAGAGTTTAAAAGACTTCTTCACCCAGAAAGAGCTAAATATAAGATAGAGGAGGTGGCTAGAATTGGTGAAGGACTACGATTGCGTGATCAACTACCACCCAGGGAGGGCGAACGTGGTAGCTGACGCTCTAAGTAGGTGAGCACGGAACTACGACGACTCGAAGTGGAGATCGTGTCGCTTGGTGAAGTCGAGACAAGACTAGCGGCTTTGACGCTGCAACCGACGCCATTGGAACAGATCAAGAAGGCGCAGGAAAACGACGACTACTACACGAAAATCAAAGGAGTGCAGATAGAACAGTCAACGATAGACTTTGCATTTCGAGACGACGGAAGTCTGTACTATAAGAACTGGCTATATGTACCGGATGGTGCGGAACTTCGACGTGCCATAATGGCGGAAGCACATACCACACCCTATTCAGTACATCCTGGAACTACGAAGTTATACAGAGACTTACGGACTAACTACTGGTGGCCCGGAATGAAGAAAGACGTAGCCAAATTCGTAAGTCAGTGCCTTACTTGCCAACAGATTAAGGCGGAACACCAAAAGCCGGCAGGAACACTGCAGCCTTTACCCATCCCGGAGTGGAAATGGGACAATATAACGATGGATTTCGTAAGCGGATTGCCGAAGAACGTGAAAGAGCATGACGCAATATGGGTAATTGTCGACCGACTTACGAAATTTGCCCATTTTCTGCCGATATGTATGACGTATTCCATGGAACGGTACGCGGAGCTGTACATCCAAGAGACTCCATGGAATACCATTGTCGATAGTTTCAGACCGCGACTCAAGGTTCCTATCCAAGTTGTGGACGAGTTTACAAAAGGCGATGGGGACAAAATTGTCGTTTAGTACGGCCTATAATCCACAAATGGACGGCCAATCCGAGCGGACTGTCCAGACTTCAGAGGACATGTTAAGAGCATGTGTGCTCGATTTCAAAGGCAATTGGAGCAAACACCTTCCACTCGTGGAAGTCTCATATAAGAACAGCTATCAGGCCACGATTGGAATGGCTCCTTACGAAGCCTTATATGGGCGCAAGTGCAGATCCGCAGTACATTGGGATGCAGTAGGTGAAAGACTATGCTAGGACCGGACATGGTACGAGAGATGACAGAAATCACAACAATGATCCGAGAAAGGATGCGTGCGGCGCAAAACAGACAAAAGAGTTATGCGGATCGGAGGCGCCGGCCATTGGAATTCGAAGTGGATGATTGGGTCTTTGTTAAAGTATCACCGATGAAAGGCAATAAAAGGTTCGGGAAGAAGGGAAAATTGAGCCCAAGATATATTGGTCCATTCAAGTTAGTGAGAAGAGTCGGTGAAGTAGCGTACCGGCTGGAACTACCCGCATCATTGTCGCAAGTACACGATGTGTTCCATGTGTCGACATTGCGGAAGTATATTGCTGACCCAAGCCATGTGCTGATAAATAAATCTCTGCACCAACAGTTGAAGCCAGATCTGAGTTACGAGGAAATACCTGTCGAGATTTTGATGCGAGAAACCAAACGACTTAGGAATAAAGAGATTCCCCAAGTAAAAGTGTTATGGCGGAACCAGTCGATATAGGAAGCGACTTGGGAACGTGAGGATGAGATGAGGGACCGCTATCCGGAATTGTTCCGAACGGGCTGATTTTGGGGGCAAAATCCTCTTCAAGGGGTGGAGGATGTAGCACCCGGGTCCTCTTAAATAGTAGGGCCAATAAATTTGCATGATTGCTGACTGCAATTATGTGCCTTTCACACGTTAATTTCGTGCTTATGTGACTTACGTGAGATTTTGTGTGGAAACTTACGTGCGTAAATTCGTGTTTAAGTAATGGTGAAATTCAGTGCAATTGAGATTGTGCTATGAGACCCCTAATTGAAGGATCTTCGAAAATTAGGCAAATGGGAATTCGGGCAAAAGCTAAACCTTGGGTCACAAATGGGCTAAGTTTAAATGTTAGGCCCAATTCACCTCAAGTCCAACCTTGATAAATATTGTAGAAACTAGGAATTGGGCTAGAAATGAAAATAGGCCCAAGTCATTTAGGAAAAATAACTTAAGGGACAACCCTCGTTGAATTGGGGGATAATTCCGTCAAAACCCACCTTCCTTGCTAAACAATAATCTAAAACCCATTTCAAGTCCGCAAGATACCAAGTGTAAGAAAACGACGAGAGTGGAAGCTAGAAAAAAGAAGGAGAGGCCGAATTACAAATCCCACAAATCGGACCAGGTATGTTCTTTAAGCACGGCATTTATGTTTTTCTTAAAGGTTAGGGCTGTGCGATTTAAAACCATGAAGGTCTCAATAGGGTTTTGGGTTAAGGCACAATTTCTAGACCCGAGAGGTGTTTCCATCTTGATTTTGTGCTCTTGGTTCCATAATAACATGTTTTAGGAAATTTAAGCACGAAACATAAAAATAATAAGGCTAGGTGCAGGTTCTGAATTAAAACTTGAAATTTAGGGTTTTAAAGTTTAAATCGGCCTTCATCGTGTTCTTGAAAGAAATAACTTTTTGATTCTTAAGGACAGCACATCGCGAATTGAAAAGGTTCTGTGGGCCGTGGCTATTTTGCGAACTCGAGCACTTTCGCGGGCCAGGGAGGAATTGCGAGTCCATGCAATTGGCAAATACTTAGCTTTCGCGAACCTATATCAAGTGGCACATTCGTTCCGCAAACTGGGAGCTGCCTGATGTGTTGCGAGTCCCATGTATCGAAGGTTCTGCGAACTCCAAGCAAGGTTGCGACTCCATGGCTGGCGACTCCAAGCAATCGGCGAACTGGGGAGTTAGCGAATGCATGAAAGTTTGGCGAACTAAGAGGCAAGAGAGATTTGCGAATCCGTGATTTGCGAGCCCACCACACACTCCGCGAACCGAGGATGTATTGGCGAATTCATGAGCTAAGTTGACATTCTGCGAATCCGAGGTTTTGCGAACCAAGCTTTTCGCGAACCCTGCATGTATGGCTAGCTCAAGGCGGTTCGCGAACGCCGTTGGCGAACTCATACAAGCCGCGAACCATGAAACCGTGAATCTCAATTTACGAAATGAAGTTCTCCTGGCCCGACATTTGGCGAACCCTAATGCACAAACTTGGCGAGGAAGAGACTTGCGAATCCATGAGTTTTACGGGTCCAGCATATTTTGCGAATCGGATCTTTTGCGAGTCCACTTCACGAGCCACGCACAATTTGGCGAACCCATAGTTTTGCGAACCAAACCCATTCAGCGAACTCGGCTAGTTCACGAACCATGCAAATTTGGCGACTCCATTTCGCGAACTTGACTTCACTTGATGAATTTAAGATGTTTCACGGGCCGAACAAAGTTTGGCAAATCCCGAGCCGGGTCTAGCTAATTCGCGAACTAAGCAATTTGGCAAATCTTAAATAAACAATAATAGACTTTGTAGGCCCTAGAAATTACAAGTACAATTCGCGAAACACCCTTAGCGAATTGGAACAAAATTTTGGAACTTCACGGGTCATGCGAGAGTTTGCGAACCCGACTAGAATTTACCAAAATATGTCCCTAACTTAGGGGATTTAGCATACTTAAGCAATTAATTAAAATAGTGTGCTGACGATAATATTTTATGCCTAAGGTCGGAACCTAGGAGAATACACGGGTCAGGTAGCGACTAATCTACGGACGACAGGTAAGTAGAAATCCAACTACAACACATAACTCGTGCGGTATATGTTTTGTGTGACTATGTGCCTACGTGAAATTATTATTACGTGAATTGATTGTTACGCTTTTATGTGGTAAGCATAAGTTGCATTGATTTGCATATGCATATTCATGTGCACGCGCGAACTCATGGGGGAGGGTCGTGGGGCTGAGTGTGCATGATGATATGCTGCTCATCGTGACAATAACGGTGAAGAAAGCCAGACTTAACTTATGAAGAATGTTTCATTTAAGTGGACTCAGGAGTTGAAGAAACGACTGACAACAGCTCTTGTTCTTACAATACCCTCTGGTATCGAAAAATTTTCGGTATACAGTGATGCCTAAAAAAATGACTTGGGGTGCGTGTTGATGCAGAACGGGAAGGTAATTACGTACGCCTCCCGACAACTCAAAATCCTACGAGAAAAATTACCCCACACACGATTTGAAACTGCAGCTGTGGTGTTTGCCCTAAAAATTTGGCGACATCATCTATACGGAGAACGATGCAAGATTTTAACAATGCAAGATTTTAACAGACCATAAAAGCCCAAAGTACTTCTTCCCGCATAAGGAGTTAAACATAAGGCAAAGACGATGGTTCGAGTTAGCAAAAGACTACGATTGTGTGATAAATTATTACCCAGGAAAAGCGAGAAGCTTTGAGCCATAAATCAGTTAATACGAACCTGTGCCAACCCGGAGTGGAAATAATCAATTTCGGGAAGATCGAAATAAAACTAGCAGCGTTAACGTTGAAGCCAACACTGTTAGATCAAATTTTTTGGCCAAAAAAAAACTGTAAAGGGTCATGATGCAATCTGAGTGATCGTCGACAGATTGACTAAATCAGCCCATTTCCTGCCAATCAATCAAACTTGTTCCATGGACAAGTACGCAGAGCGTACATAAAAGAAATTGTGAGGCTCCGTGTGATCCCGATTTCTGTCCCAATTCTGGGTGAGATTACAGAAGGCCATGAGGACGAAACTGTCATTCAACACGGCATATCACCCTCAGACGTACGAACAGCCTGAGAGAACAATCCAGACGCTCGAAGATATGTTGAGAACGTGCAACCTGGATTTCCAGGCAGAGCAAATTCCTTCCACTAATAGAGTTTTCCTATAACAACAGCTATCAAGCCACGATCGGGATTACGCCTTACGAAGCCGTGAACGAGCGTAAATGTCGATCCCCAATTCATTGGGATGAAATCGACGAGAAAGCGTTGTTGGGTCCTGCAATGATTCGTGAAATGACTAAAGCTGTGGAAAAAAAAAATCCAGGAGAGGATGCAAACGACCCAAAGTCGTCAGAAGAGTCATGCAGACAAGATACGAGGGCTGTTCTAATACAACGAAGGTGATCAAGCCTTAAAAAAAATATTCACCAATGAGAGGCGTGAAGCGATTCGGGGAAAAGGGCAAATTGAGCCCAAGGTACATTGGCTCTTTCAAAATACTCAAGAGAGTAGGAGACGTTGCGTATCAGCTGGAGTTACCCGCCTCGTTAGCCCAAGTCCACGACGTATTTCACGTATCAACTTTACGTAAATACGTTGCGGACCCAAATCAGGTGCTGAGAAGCGAATCACTTCATCAAAAATTGAAGCCGGACTTGAGCTATAAAGAAAGGCCGGTGGACATTTTGATGTATGAGGTGAAACGTTTTCGAAATAATAACATACCCCTCGTAGGTCTTGTGGCGGAAATCAACTATTGGAAGAAGCCACTTGGAAACGAGAAAACGAAATGAGAAAAAAGTACCCCGAATTATTTTTCGTACTGTAATTTCGGGGACGAAATTCTTATAAGGGGGGAAGGATGTAATACCCGCAAAATTTATACGGGATTACTTCAATAATATTCGAAATGAAATCAACTTTCGAACAAGAAACGATTTCTTTTCAAAACGAGCCCAAAATTTACAATTGGGCCCGAAAAAAATTTAAATGGACCAAAAATTTATTTATGGGCCAAATGAAGAAAATAATGGCCCAAAATAAAAGGATGGGAGTTGGGTCCTTCAATAAAATTTAATTGGGCCAAAAACAAGAAGTGAATCCCAAATAAATAAATAATTTAAAAATAATAATAGTAATAATAATAATAATTTAATTATGGCTGAAATAAATTAAGAGAAAAATAAATAAATATGTACCTCCATGTGAGGTTGGTACAATAAAATAAAATAATAACTATAAAATAAATATCTTTACATAATGAGGTAATAAAACCAAAACACCCCACCTCATCACCTTCATCCACCTCCATGTGAGCATAGACAAAAGTAACAACCAAATTAAAGAAAATGGAGAGGAGAGAACGTGTGGGAGAGAGAAGAGGGGAGAAAAGAAAAAAAAAAAGGAAAGAAAAAGGAGATAGCAAAATGCCAACTAATTCTCTCCATGGGCATTAGGACAAAGTCGTCACCAAATGACCTAAATAAACCACCTAATGCAACCTAGACAAGATAATAAAGAAAGGAGAAGGAAAGAAAAGGGAGAGGGGAAGAGAACGTGAACAAGAGAGAGGGAAGAGAAAAGAAGAGAAAAAAAAAAAAGAGAGAAAGGAAGAGAAAGGAAAGAAAGAAAAAGAAAGAAAAGAGAGGAAGAAGAGAAGGAGAAGAGGAAAAAGAGAGAAAGGGAAGAAGAGATTTCGGGAGAGAGGGAGAAATCGCGGGAGAGAACCGGGAGAAAAGAAAAACCCGCGGACACGTGGAGCAGCTCGGGATCGAAATCCTAGAGTCGGGATCACGTAAAAATAACCCGTAACGTAGCTCTCTACGGACGTAAGGTAGGTGAAGATCACCTACATACGTAAACAATATTAGGATTTGTGAATTTTACATATTTTGCATTTTATTCATCGAATTCTTCGTGTTCATGTGTTAATAATAAGTTGCTTACATGAATTTTTCGTTGGTTAGCTTAGGGAGCATGAGATTGAGAATTTTTAGAACTATGAGTATTTGGAAATAGGGATAGAGGACTTTAGATTTTGAGGATAGAGCAAAACTTGGGGAGAATTAGGGTTTTCTAGGGTTTTCTTTATTCATTTCGGCCAAGAGGTTAAAAAACTTCATATCTAACAATCTAGACCTTGTGATCATTGAGAATTAAAATTTGCAAGTTCTTTATCTGTGGATACAATCTAACTTCATATCTAACTTAATCGAAATTTTACAAAATCCAGGGAGTCTGTGTTGTAAAAGTTCGAATAGGGGATTTTTTAAAGAAATATAAAGCTTTTAGGACAGATTTAAAATTCGGAATAAATAATTGGGGTTCTTTGTGTAATTTTCAAGGATTCGAGTACTAAAGTGAAAAGTTTCAAAAATCCGGGGGCTGTAAATGTAAATTTTAAACAGGGGCTATTTTACTGAATATACTAACATTTCAGCTAAGGTTAAATTGAAAATTTTCAGAAGTTTTGGGAACTATATAAATATATTAAATTTCGGCTAGGACCAAATTAGAATTTGTCGAAAGCTTTGGGTACTAAATAAACATGTTAGATTTCGACTGGGGTAAAAATGAAAATTTCAGAAACTTTTGGGTTTTAAATAAGTGGATTAAAGCTTAGTAGGGGTTAAAAATACAATTTTCAGAATTTTCGGAGGATTAAATAAATACTTCAAACTCGGCTAAGGACTTAATTGCAATTTTCAGAAGTTTTGAGATACTTGGTAAATATTCTTCAATCGACTAGGGACCTTCTGTAAATTATCAGAACCTCCGAAAAAAGTTAAATAAATATTAAATATTTCAGTCGCGGTTAATTATAAAGTTTCGGAAAAATTCCCAAGTACTAAATAAATATTAAGTATCTCGGCTAGGGTTAAATGAATAATTTTCAAAAGTCTTGGGCTAGATAATTATTAAAAATATTCGCCTAGGGTTAAATTGTAAATTTTCAAAGGTTTCGGAGCAAAAATTGTAATTTCTGAAAATTTGATATAGAGCTAAAAATAATTTTAAATTTGGGAAAGATTGATAATTTCTAAAATAATTTTGGAACTTAAACTAAAGCTGGCGTTGGGGTGAAATCAGAGTCGTAAGGTAGAAAGAATTAAAATTAGAACTTTTAGTATAAGATCGAGAGGGAGTTCGGTGGTTACGGTTTCGGGCCGATTAGAAATCGGAACGCGGACTTTGGGCCCGAATTATTGTTGAGTGTTGATTCTTAGATTCGGGTCGAGCTGATACCTCGGGCCGATATGTAATATAGAAATGTGGAAAGGATATGTTATATATTGCATTTTTATTTGCACGGCATTTGCATACACGTGTTACGAGGGGAGTGCAGAGTCATGAGAGTATTGTACGGAGAAGTGAGTGAGATGGTTTATGAATGAGAAATGGTAGATGAGTTGTATGAGTGAGGTTAGGACTAAGGCGCACTTTATATGGAGGGAGTGGGGCCTCCCGAGCTACTGACCCCTTGTGGGGAGTGGGGCCTCCCGAGCTACGGACCCCTGCGCACGTGTTGCCTTTAGTACCTAAGCCTCGGGCCCTGATGTGATGTGATGAAATGAGATATGAGAAAAGAGTCGAGCGTGCATTCTGTGAGATGTGTCGGGATGGGAGTCTATAAGAGCATTTGCATTCATGTATATTTTCATCTACTGGGCAAAAGCTCAGGGTTTACGTGTGTAGGTACGAACGAGTCGGACGTTGAAAAAAAAAACGTCATGACTAGGCGGCTGATGGCGGTGACTCCATGGACTTTTGAGGGCGGCGCAGTACATGTGACGCGACCTGTGAAACGAGTTTATGTTTCATGTTTTTAAATTGGGCTTGGACTTCTTGGGCTTCAGCCCAATGAATAAAAATGTGTTTGGGTTTGGATCTATGGATTTAGACATTGAACGTATTTGTATTATTATGTTTTAAAAGTTTTTATTAAATGGGCTTTCCGCTGTTTTCGCTGAGTAAACCCGCCTAAATACGTATCTGAGAAGTAGGGTCGTTACAATAAGATGCCGAAAGGACGTAGAGAAGTGGGCGAAACTAGTCATAGGACCGAACCCGAGTCCCCTATCACTGAACGGGACTCAGTAATTCTGCGACTTACCGAGCTGATCCAACGACAATCAGATCAGTTCAATGAGTTTATCCGTAACCAAAATCCTTCTGAGCCTCGTCAATCTCTCCATTCGGAGTGTGTCGAGATCATAGGAGAACGATTTCGTAAGCTGAATCCCCCCACATTTGCGGACGCTACCGATCCTACAATGGCAAAGGATACTTTTTCAAACTTCTTATTAGTAATGATTGAATTTCTATGTTTAGTCTGATAAGAAATAAGATATTCAAATAAAAATAAAGAATGGATTGGTTACGTACCGTAGAGGATATGTTCTTGTACGGCCGAGTACCCGAAGATGAAAAGGTGCTATGTGCTGTTTCTATGCTTAGAGGAAACGCTAGGTTTTGGTGGTACACCACTAAGATCCTATGTGAAGTACTTCACGACCCACGATCGAACTCAGAAGCTGAATGAGTTCATCAACCTCAAACAGGGCGAAAAACCTATCGCGGAATATATCCGCAAGTTTGAAGAGTCATCCCGCTTCGCCCCACACATGGTGGAGACTAATGCTCTGAAGATAGAGAGATTCCACATAGGTCTCAAACCCGAGATCTACCGAGATGTGAGCATGGTAGGGACGCGAGATTTGACATTTGCTCAAGCAGCAGAGCGAGCGCTTGTTGCAAAGCAGGCAGAGGCCCAAATTTTAGCAGCCCAGGAAGCAAAGAAGAAAATCGAAAACCAAGGTAGATGGGGGTGAGCCACTCGTCTACTCTGGTACTGAGGTGCAAACCTTCAGGGATTTGTGGGAGACGGGGGTGATCCACTCGTCTACTCGGGTGCGTGAGTGACACCTGAGGTGCAAACCGAAATTCTGTAGGATTAGGCGTAGGGTCTAGACGTGAGTTGAGACGTGATGGGTGGTGATAGAAAGGGGAGAGTCGAGTGTGCATGTAGGGAGGTGTATGGGATGGGATCGAGGGCACGTTGCATACATGCATATTTCACCTACTGAGCGAGGAGCTCAGGGTTTACGTGTTGTAGGTACTGGTACCGAGCCCGGCGCTGATGCGAGTTGCGGCTGAGGCGGGCTGACGGAGGTGCTCCGCGGACTTTTGAGGGCGAGGCTGTACATGAATGCGACCTGTGGAGCGATTAGGGTTTTGAGTGTTTTGACATTTTGGGGGCTACGGCCCTTGTATAGTGATAACCATGTAGACGAATATTATTATAACATATTTTATTTTAGGAAAAATTTTGTTAGACGGGTCTTCCGCGACTTACGTTGCGAAAATCTACCACTAATTTTGATTAGAAAGTGAGGGTCGCCACACAGTGTCGTGACATGTCGTGAATATGCTATGCACATTTAATGATCACATAGAATAATATGCACGTCATGTCGTTTGAGAACTTCAGAATTCCTTTCCAAGCTTTGAACCTTACTCCTATGGTTAATAATAGGCTAAAGAATGGAGTGGGCCTATGTTTGAACTAAAGCTCAAATAACTCTAAGTCTGGGTCAGCATACATAAAAGTAGTCATCACTTAAAAATTTGGATTCATCAAATTAAATTTGGCAAGTGGTTGTGGAGAGGAATTCGCTCGAATTTGTTCATGCATTCCGTCTCATCAAGCTCGGTGAAATTGCATTTGATCTGTTCGAATTTGCTCATGAAGATCTCGGCGAAGAATGTGTAAAACCCGAACCTGTTTTATGAGAATGTGAAGATTTCATAATTATATGCTTATGTGAGTTATATGAATTTTGTGCTTGCGTGAATAGGTGGATTTTGGTCACAGGGAGTAAGAATATATGATTGTGTGATGTCTAACTTATTTAGGGATTCTCCAAAAAGATAAGGAGAAATTTTCGGAAGAAGTTAGATAAATAATATTAAGACCCAAGTGAATAAATTTAAAAGCCCAAGTAGATTTATAGGTTTGGCCCAAAGTAATATATATAGGTTTGGCCCAAAGTAACATATATTCCTTAAATAAAGTGGTCCAACTCTATGGGGATTTGATAAAGGCCCAAATAAATTGATTTCTTTGGCCAAGTCATTAGAGATAAAATTTGCAAGACAAGGTTCCTTAAATCATGGGAAACTGACGCAAAGAATGTTCCATCACCCATGCCTATGATAAAATATCTATGTAAAAACCATTTCAAAGTTATAAACCCAACTAGAAAGAACAATCGTCGAGAGCTTAAAGAAAGAAGAAAAGAAGAACTCGAGCTAAACCCATGCAAGCTTGAGGATAGGTATAATTTTCTTACCTTGATCTTTGTTTTGGGTCCAATTAATGGTGCATGTTAGGGATTAAAGCACAAGAATACCATAGCTAGAGTGGTGCGAATTTTATTTGTCAAGAGTATATTTTCTCACCCTAATTTGCGTCATTAACCCTAGATTAACATGTTTAGGATGTGAGCACCCTCGAAAATCTGTCCAAAATTGTGTCCTATAGTTAACTTGATCTTTAGGGTTCTTGAAATTCATAGGATGTCCACAAGCGTTCTTTAAAAAAGGTAGACATTTAGATCGGGAGATTTAACGGTTGCGGGTTAAAAAGTGTTTATGAACACTTTGGGCTCGCGAAAGATGAACTTCGCAAATACGAAGTTCGCAAGTTAAGAAATGGACCTCAATTTCGCGAAGCCACACAAGGTCGAATTTGGCGAACTATAGTTCGCGAAACCTTGATGAAACGAGGTTCGCGAACTCAACGACCCAACTTATATGAATTCGCGAAACAAGGGTTTCGCGGGTTAAACAAGTCGCAAATCCTAGCTCGCAAAGTGGAGGTTTCACGGGCCGAGCAAGCTGTGAACTTCGCAAACAATGAGGAGTTTGCGAAACTATATAAATTCGCGAATTGAGCATGAAGTCGCGAAATTGAATTTGGCGAACTCAACAAAGTCACGAACCGAACATCCGCGAACTCAGGGATGGCGAATTGAAGAGGTTCGCGAACTCGTGGTGCTGGCCATTTCGCGAATCGATGGAAACGGGAGTTAGCGAACTATGATAGGTTCGCGAACCTCATACATGTCACGAACCAAAAATTGGCGAACCCCACATGCTAGTCTCGAACCATGCGAACCGCAGACCAACATATAACTTTTAGGGAATTCGCGAATTAGCTAGGAAAAGGAGTTCGCGAAGTAGAAACTAGACTTCACGAAGTAATCAACTTGGCGAACTACGTGAAGTTCGCGAACTCATGGAATTTCGTGGGTTGGGCGAACTTGGCGAATCCATGCAATCCATGAATTGGTTAAACTTTGCGAACCATAGAGGTTCGCGAAGTGAGTGTGAGGTACCACGATGTTAGGTAAGTGACAAATTAGGTCATGCTTAGCGAGTTGTACAAACTTCACGAACTATATAAGTTTGCGAAGTAGGAATAAGAAGAAACAAATTTCGCGAATCATGGGACCTAAGTAGTTCGCGAACTACACAAGGTCGCGAAGTAACGTACATGTCGCGACCTAAGACTAGTTCGCGAATTAAGATGGGAAGAAGTGTGGTTCGCGAATCGTGTGAGTAGAGCATTTCGCGAAATGAACGTGTGAGATGTCGTGAAATTGATAAAGTGCGAACTAGGTCAAATTCTTGGGGACTTCGCGAAGTGTACTTGAAATATATTTCACGAATTACACGAGCTTCGCAAACTATATAAGTTCGCGAATCTATATATGTGTAAAATCAATTCGCAAAGAGCCAAGTTGGTTCATGAGTTATTTAAAAGCCACGAATCCTAAGTCTAAAGTTAGTTAACAAATTAAGTATATTTTGCGAATTAATACTTAGGAGATAATATTTCAACACTTAGGAAATTCGAGATTTTTAGCCAGTCAAGTAATTTCGACAGAGTACTAACATGATAATTTTTGTGCTAAAGGACGGGAACTAGAAACCTCACCGAAACAATAGCAAGTAATCAACGGGCGCCAGGTAAGTGGAAATTCACCCACAACACATAACTTACTTGCGTGTGCCTACCGTTACAAGACTATGTGCCTGATGTATGTGACTACGTGCTTCTATGACTACATGATTTTGTGAATTAATTGATATGTTTTCTGTGGTAACTAGATTTGGCATTAGTGTGCATTTCATACCCACGAGGATACACGATCATATGTGGGAGGGAAATCTGAGATGAGTCTGCATATGATGTACCGCTTGAAAGCGAATAATACTTGCCAATATGGGCATTTGTTGTCGACTCGCAGGTGAGTCATGGCTAACAACTATGTCACCAGGGCAGCGTTGAGCGTCATCATATATATATATGATAGGGCAATGCCCGTTGGCGAAAGGGCTGTATATATATATATATATTTAATTTATATTAGGACAGTGCACGTTGGCGAAAAGGCTGTGTATATATATATGTGTATATTTAATTTATATTAGGGCAGTCAATGTTGGCGAAAGGACCGTATATATATTATAGATTTATTTATATTAGGCAAAGACCGTTGGCGAAAGGGCCGTGCACATACACACACACACACACACACACACACACATATATATATATATATCTACTTTATATTAGGGTAGTACACATTGGCGAAAGGGCCGTATATTATATATATATATATGTGTGTGTGTGTGTGTGTGTGTTATGATAGGGCGATGCCCGTTGGCAGTATGGCCGTATATATGTACTCATGTTATGATTGGGCGATGGCCGTTGGCGACGAGGCCGTATATATGTACTAATGTTATGTTTATGAGATGCCCGTTGGCGACAAGGCCGTATATATGTATTTATGATATGATTGGGCAATGCCCGTGGCAGTAAGGGGCAGCCTGGAGGGTGCGACCTGAGGGTATAAGTGACACAGGGTGGAATCCTGGTGTAGGCAACCTCAGTGTGGGCTACCAACGTGAGCGACCGCCGACAGTCGGGGACGACCGGGTACATATGGTGACCTAGGGGAACGATGTGCATTCTAGGAGATGGCCATTCGGCTGGACCACTGTTGTATTTGTCCCTAGTGGACGTGAGCTCATTTGTGGTGCATAGTAAGATTGGCCGAGGACCCTGAGTGAAGATACTACGAGTTGTAAGTGCATCGGTGCGGATTGCCTTTTCGGGGGTTGACACGTGCATTCATGCATATTTCTGCTTACTAAGTCACGACGGGTCATCCCTTACGTTGTGTGTTGTAGGTACGAGCGAACAGGGTACGTGATCGCCTAGTTGGCAAGGCAGTCTTTTGAAGCTTCCGAGGATCTTTTGGGGGTGGTGTGTGCATGGATGACGACCTGGGAGGCCGGGCACATAGGACCTTTTGTTGTGCCATTAGATACGCTTCCCATGTAATTAGGATTTCAAAAATGTAATTTTGTCATGTATGAACAATATCCTTTATATCAAAGGAAATGAAAATTTTCATACGTATTTTTGCATGTCTTTTAAATTATCGCACCGTTAGGCACTTAGAATAACGCTAGAATTGGTAGCGATGGCTAGGGTCGCTACAGAATGGCTATTGAGCTGCCCGAAATTGCTTATGAAGATCTCGTCAAATTGGCCTTCGAGCCGTCCGAAATTTCTCATGAAGTTTGCCTTTGAGCTGCCCGAAATTGTTCATGAAGAGCTCGGCGAATTTGGTCACTAGGTTACCCGAAAATGCTCATGAGATCTACCCCATTTTAGCTCGGCGAAATTGGTCTTTTGAGCTGTCCGAATTTGCTCTCTAATCCTATCTCATAAAATTCAGCGAAATTATTCATTAAGCTACCCCGAAATTGTTAGGAATTCTAGCCTATCATGCTCGACGAATTTTCCCCTGTTGCCACCCGAAATTGTTCATAAACTTTAGCCTAGCGAGCTCGATGAAATTGCATAAGGAGCTACCCGAAATTTGCCTAGTGAGCTACTCGAATTTGGCCTAGTGAGTTACCCAAATTGGCTCATGAAATCTATCATATCCTAGTTAATCGCCCGAAGTTGGTTCATCTACCCGAATTATGTTCATATACCCGAATTTGCTCTAATGCTCATACTTATTAACTACATTAGCACAAACAGAAACTTTCCTAGCATGAAAGCATGCTAAGTCACGTATAAACCCATATATTGGGTCTTAAAATGTAGCACATAAGGTCATGCGAATACAGATATCCAAATAACATAGTCTATTGCTCATTATTTTGAATTTGGATGGCCAAAACACTCAAGTTCAAAGTTTTTGAAACTATTTATGTGTTGTAGGTGAAAAACTCCGCCTACCTTACTCCCTAAGCCTTGTTTAGATGATTTGGGGTGTTAAGCTTTGCCGAAATTCTCCCGAGCTTGCTAGTTTCCTTTGTTTTCTTTCTTCTTTGGCCTTTACTTCTTTATTCTCTTTTCCTTGTGGTGTTCGTTCCTTAAGTGTGGTGGTGAGGATTGATTTTTATGTGAGATTACAAGTGGTGATGACCCACGTGATTTTGCCTTGCCCCTAAGCAAAGTCCCACACTTTTGGGATCACTAGTGATTGGATTTTCATAGGGTTAGCTTAGGGTAATGGAGTCCATGTGTGTGTTTCCTTAAAATAAGGAATTTTACTTTTATTTTATCTTTTGGGCTCAAGTTTGGGCCTTAAAGTGTCCTCCACTTAATTAAAGTCAATTGGGTCCTTCTTTATTACTTTAAATATTTCTATTTGGGCTCTAATATAATTTGGGAATTGTTTTTATTGAATTTTATTGAATTGGGCCCAAAATATTCAGATCGAATATTGTTTGGACCGAATTTCTTAGTCGTTTCCGATTCACTCGAACTTCTAATTCATTAATTTGGACTTGTACAAATTAATTACGTTCGAATCCCGTATTAAAATTATGGGTGTTACATCTCCCTATAGAAATTTCTTCCCCGAAATTAAGTCGTCTGAAACAACTCGGGGTAAGGATCCTTCATATCGTCCTCTCGCACCCACATGGCTTCTTCGATCGATTGGTTTCGCCACAAGACTTTAACTAGCGGAATATCTTTATTCCGAAGCCGCTTCACTTCTCGCATCAATATATCTCCACTGGTTGTTCTTCGTAACTCAGGTCTGGTTTCAAGGGTTGATGAAGTGTTTCATTTTTCAGCACGTGACTCGGGTCCGCAACGTACTTCCGTAATGTTGACACATGGAAAACGTCGTGGACTTGTTCCAAGGACGCTGGGAATTCAAGTTGGTATGCAACTTCACTGACTCGTTTCAAGATTCTGAAAGGTCCTATATACCTTGGCCTCAACTTTCATTGTCGTCCGAATCTCTTCACGCTCTTCAGGGTGATATCTTCAGAAACACCCAATCATCTTCTGCAAATTCGAAGGGCCTCCGCCTTTTATCATGTAGCTTTTCTGTCGGCTTTGGGCCGCTTGCATTCTTTCTCGGACCGACTAACTTTATCTGAAGATTCGAGATAACGTCCCGACAAATTTCAAACTCCGGGCGGATGAAAGTTTAACGTAAAGAGACTTAACTATTGGTGGCCGGGAATGAAGAAAGACATTGCTGCCTTCGTGAATCAATGTTTGACCTATCAGCAGCTAATGGCAGAACATCAACGACCGGCGAGAATGTTGCAGCCGTTGACGGCCCCCGAGTGGAAATGAGACCACATCACAATGGACTTTGTAGTCGGTCTTCCAAAAACTGTAAAGGGCCACGGCGCCATTTGTCTGCTCGTTTCATATCAATTTGCACAACGTTCACCATGGAGAAGCATGTTGAACTCTATATCCAAGAAATAGTCCGACTCCATGGGATCCCAATTTCGATCGTGGATCGGTTGACTAAGTCTGCTCGTTTCATATCAATTTGCACAACGTTCACCATGGAGAAGCATGTTGAACTCTATATCCAAGGTTCAGATCAGGATTCAAGATTTTTGTCCAACTTCTGGATGGGCTTACAGAAAGCCATGGGAACGAATTGTCTTTCAGCACAGCCAAGCACCACTAGACGGATGGACAATCTAAAAGAACGATCCAAACACTCGAAGACATGTTGCGAGCATGTGTAATGGGTTTCAAAGGGAGTAGGAGCAAATACCTTCCATTAATCGATTTCTCTTACAACAATAGCTACCAAGCTACTATTGGGATGGCACCCTATGAAGCGTTGTACGGACGTAAATGTCGATCCCCAGTCCGTTGGGATGAAATCAGCGAGAGGACACTGTTAGGTCCCGAAATGATCCGGGAAATGACGGAAGCTGTTGCGATTGAAGTTCGACTATCTGGTCTTGCAGCGTTGGTTTGAGGGTTAACGTTGTCATTTTTGCTTCGACTTCCCCGAAGTTGAGTACTTCCACTCCGATTTGGCACAATTCTAACGTTTCTTTACGTTCACGGCTTTGCCCGGGTGATAGTTGATTACACAGTCATAATCATTCACGAGTTCGAGCCATCGCCGATGTCTCATATTTGTGTGGAGAAATACTTTAGGCTCTTGTGATCTGTATAGATCTCGCACCTCTCTCCGTAGAGGTTGTGTCGCCATAGTTTTTGAGCGATACCACGGCATCAAGTTCCAGGTCGTGCGTAGAGTAATTCTTCTTGTACTCTTTTAACTGACGGGAGCCATACACGATGACCTTCCCATTCTGCATGAGCACGCATCCCAATCCATTCTTTGAGGCATCGCGATAGACTGAAAACCTCCGATTCCAGACGGTGTCGTTAAAATCGGAGCAGTCGTCGGTCTTTTCTTCAGCTCCTGGAAGCTCTGTCCACACGACTCAGTCCACCTGATCGGGACATTCTTCTTCATTAGGTTGGTGAGTGGTGAGGCAATGCTGGAAAAGTCTTTGATGAATTTCCTATAGTATCCAGCAAGCTCGAGGAAACTCCATACTCAATGGACTCCTCAGTCGTGGCCAATTCTCTATCGCGTCGATCTTGTTGGGGTCCACCGAATTCCATTCCCGGATACGATGTGCCCCAAATATGCCACTTGTTCCAACCAAAATTTGCACTAAACGTCCGTAAGCCTGAGGCTCCAGTTGGGTGCTGGATAACCGATCACGACTTATTTGTCGATGACCTATCGTGTGCCGATATCTCGCTTGGAAGCGGAGGTCATGACTTGTGATATGAATCGAATCAAAGGATTGACTCTTGTTATGGACACTTACTCACGGGTCAGACAGTCGAACATGGCTTATTACTCAAGGAGTGTCAATGACCGACGTCACTATAGTAGTCTACGTGAACCTTAGACCGAAAGGGGCTTTGACGGAGTTGACTTCGAAGTCTCGACTGTCACTGGTTCCCCTCGACCCGATTTTCTGTTGCATGGGTCAGCAGGCCAGAAGCGATCTTGATGATGACTTGTGATTGCCGGGCTTAGACCGCCGTGTACGGATTCATAGTCACGCAAGTAATCGAGATAAGTGTCCTATGAGGACTGACGGGAAATTACGAAATCCTTGGCCACGGTATTGAACTAACTCATGTGAGACATGGAGGGTAGTTTGGTAATTTGCCTCGTCTACGTTTTATCATAAAATCGAGTTTAGTGAGTTTGACATAGACCATGGCTCTCACTTGATTGGGACACAGCTTAAAGGTTTATACGTAGCACTGTTATCTATAGTGAAGTTCTGGGATAAAGACTAGGTCGAAATTTGCACTCGAATCGGGTTACGGTCCGGTACTGCGGGATTGGCCAGGTAACTACTGGACTCTTCGATTCCTCCCTTTCCGTTTGATTCGAACCTAGAGAGTCGGGCTTAAAAAGGATCGTCAACGTGTACTGATAAGGAGAGAAAGTGTTTTGGGCCTTAACGGGCCTTGGACCGTTGGGCCACGCCTTAATGGGCCATTTATTGGATCGAAGTTGGACTTTTTATGAAACTAAGTTTAAGACTTGGCCAAGTGCTTAATGGGCTTGAGGATAAATTGGATTTCACCTTAAGCTAATTTCGAAATATGCCTTTGAGGGTATTTTCGGAATTTGCATACTTGATATAAATAAATATGGAATAAAATATTTGGAACATTATTTATTTAAATTACGAAATTAATTTGGGATTAAAATTCGAATTCCGTACCATATTTAAATATACTTAGTTTGACTTGGTATTTAATTTAGTTTTCTAATAATAGTAAGTTTCCTTAAGTTTGGATTTGGAATTCAAAAGAGAGTAAGATTTGGCAAAAATCTCTCACACTTTAAGGACTAAGATATCGAAATCTAAGCCTTTAAATAGACTAAGAATTTCGTGCTCCAAAGGTAGAGAAAAAAAAGTGATTTTCGAAATCAACCAAAGGCACAAAACACACACCAAACGCACACACGTTTCTCCCACGCGACGGCTCAGTTCTCTCTAGCCATCTTCAGAGAACTGATTCCGTGGTACACTGCAAGGTCGGCGTGACGATCTAGTGTCATCCACCACCATCGATGAAGTCTTGAAGAAAATGACGAGGAGCTGCCACTCGCGTCAACTGGTAATTCTCTACGGTTTGACCCGCCCTATTGCATGTCTATGTGTTACTATTCTGATCCGAGCTACGAGGGCAATCGGGGAACCCGGAAAATTTTTGTTCCGCACCTGTGACGCCCCTGACTTCCACCACCCATTCTTATTACTAATTGATGTGACTGCATGTGATATAAATGAAATCTACATACGAAACTGCGTATAAAATTTTTCTTTTTATATAAAGGAAACCCTTCTGTACAATACAAAATATTCCTAGGACATAATACAAGGTAGAGTGCCCATGCGTGTTCAAAAAATGTAATGGCCCGCCACTCAGGTCGCATCCATATACACACTGCCACCTCAAAAGTCCTCCGGAAGCTTCAAAATTTGGCCTCGCCTTCGTAAAGATCACGTACAGTGATCCCGTGAACCTACAACACATAAATTCGTGGAATGAGCTTATAAAGCTCAGTAAGTGAAAGCCATGTATGCCATGCACGTGTCCTAACGCAAAGGCATCCGCGCCAATGCTCCATAGACCTCATATTTTCCGTGTCTTGTCTTGTCTTGTCATATAGGGCCCTCGGCTATCTTGCTATGCACCATCATGGAGCTCAAATCCACAAGAGAAATAATCATATAAGCAGCAATACCCACTCAAGGAAGGCTAACGCTAGGGCGCCTTTTATGTCCCAAGGTGGTTTCATACGCCATGCGGACGCTTCACACTGGTAGCCTAATCTGAGGTAGTCAACACCAGAGATACTCTCGGTGTCGGTCTCCCTCAACTCGCACCCTCCAAGTTTCACGATCCGCCATGAGGGCATTAAGCCCTAAAATCATGTCTTGCCTTGAACATGTCATGTCTTGACGGTAGCGCCATACGACGTCACCATGGTAGCATAGAAGAGCCGTGACTCAACTGTGAGTCGACATCAGACGCCATATCGGCGAATCTTTGTCGATCTCAGGCGATCGTATATTATGCACGCTCTCATTTCATGCCTTTCGTACTAAACGTGCGTGCATATGCTCATGTCATGAATATGTGTGTCATGCCACCGTATAAGGTAAATAAATTACATCAGATATCACATAAAATCATGGAAGTCACATAAAATCATAAAAGCACGTAACACATAATTTCATTCACATACAATTATGTGTTGTAGTTGGGACTTCAACTTACCTGGTATCCTTAGCTATTTAGTCTATCGTACTGTAAGTCATTAATCTCTGAATCCTAAGTGTAGAAACATATAAAATTAGGGTTTGTTAGTCTAGTTGTAATTTCACGAAATTGGCTTCCCTAGTTTCGACTTTTACGAGTTTCGAAACCCTAAAGCTTTGAACTTTGACTTAAATTGAAAAAGTATTATTTTGAAGCTCATATAAGGATCTCGACATAGTATGTATAATAATCTCGAGATAAATCTCGAATTGGAGTTTGACATTTTTCGAGTTATGTGTCTTCGAGATTATATACAATGACTTCGAGATTTAAACTAATCAATATACAATTTCGATATGAATCTCGATATGAGACTTGAACTTAATTTGTGGGATTTCGAAGTAACTCTTAAAGATGGATCTCGACATGATTTCGAGATGTATGCTTTCGAGATTATATATAGAGACTTCGAGGTTTAAACTAAACAATATACAATGTCGATATGGATCTCGAGTTAGTTCTCGACATCTTATGCCAACTTCTAAATTAATACAACAAAGATTTCGATACTAACCTCAAGATAGATCTCGAGTTTTATTTCGAGATCTCACATAGATTTTTGAAGCTAAGACTAATATGGATTTCGACATTCTTTTCAGACTTGATCTCGAGATTTAACACTACAAAATTTCGACATGGATTTAACATAGATTTCGACATATTCTTATCTTCATCCTTGAGTTCGAGATTATTCCTACAAGACTTAACAGAGTTTCGATATTGACCAAACTGAAACTCGCATGAACCTTAAACGATTCCTAAACCTTCAAGAACTAACTATGGTATCAAAGTAAAAACCCTATTGTTATATTTTTAAGAACACAAATGACTTTAATATACTTAGGTCTTGTCAGCAATTAAAACTTCATGTAACATGAATAAACGAAATTTTTCATGTTCCCTAATCTTCCTAACATACTAGGATCTGAATAAAAATGTAAAATCAAAGTAAGAAATTATACCCTCTTCCTAGTTTATGGATATTGGCTCTCGTCTCTTCCCAGCTCGTAAGTTCTTCAATGGTCTGTTAGTGAGTTATGTTTGGTTCTCTTCTTAATTCTTATCTTATTTCTTGCGTGTAGAAATAAACAAATGACATTGATATCTAGTAAGTCCTTTGCAACTAAGTAATCAGTACTTATCTCATCTTCCGAAATCTTCTAACATTCTTTGGTCTCGAGTTTTAACGATTTCGAGCTCTATAAATCTTGAGATTTAAATGTTTCGAGTTTCATGAATTTCAATTCTTAAGAATTTCGAGACCTTGATGTAAATTTTAAAGATATCGAGTTGTTTAATAATTCGAACGTTTCGAGGTTGATTAATCAATACCAAGGTTGCGAGATGTGTTTCAAAATTATTCCTACCAATTCATGCATCCCAAAACGTGGTATCAACACTTAATATACTAAATCAAATCTTCTAAGTTAGTATGCCATGTACTAGAAACCCTAAAATCAATAACTAACCTAATTTCAATTAATTCCTCTACTTGGTTAGTAATCCTAATAGCACCTAATTTGAAATCATGTTGACACATAAAATCACAAAATATGTCTCATGCAGTCATGTAAACCTTATAATATGTATGCATTTTTATTGGCCGGCTTACTTACGGGACTCGGGTATTACAGCACCATTCCTGGAGACGTGGGGTCTCCAGAAGACACGGGTAACCCAACAGTTCACGCAGACTACTATAGCGTTGTCGTCGGTCATTGAAACTCCTTGAGTAATAAGCCATGTTCTACCGTACGACCCGTGAGTCAGTGTCCATGAAATGATTCAATTCCTTGATTTGATTCGTATCACAAGTCATAACATCCGCTTCCAAGCGGGATATCTGCATACGATAGGTCATCGACAAATAAGCCGTGATCGGTTATCCAGCACTCAACTGAAGCCTCAGGCTTACAGACTTTTAATGGTCGAGGTTAAGAGTCCACTGGTGCCTTTCTCTCTCGTGCCCATCGAGAACAGTGACTCAACTCGACACATTTGCATTTGTTCATTTATTCTTTATCGGATGCTAAGTAAAGAACTTTTATATGAAATAAACGAACAATGCCTTTCATTAAACCCACGAAAATATCTTATTACACAAAAGGACGAATGATAAATAATCTAATGCTCTATACAATCTAATCCTCGTATAGCATTCGAGGGCATATTCCTAACACGTGGGTGGCGATGCCAAGGCTGTGGGAAGCATCATTTTCTTCGTAACAGAATTGTGAACGGAGTATGAACATTTTAGACCCATTATCGTATATATAGATAGGTCATTTAGCTCGACTTTTGTAGTAGAGAGTGAGAGAGGAAGTTAAATACTCTAAATATATTTAGTAGCCTTACTGTTTGTTTATGGTTTCTTAGGCTAACTATCTGGGTTTTGGGCCCCCATTGTTTTTTGGTAACGAGATTGTAACTTGAAGTCATCATTCGATTCGACATATATATCGGATTGTATGACATATTAACCCTTCATGTAATTTACAAGATTTTTTGTTTACATATATAGTTTTCTATATTTTAAAGGCAAAAATGCATATAACCCCCTTGTAGTTTCGCCGAAATGTACATAAACCACGGTGGTTTTTATTGTACGGTACTCCTCGTGGTTTAACTAATGTTGCACCGATCCCTCCGAGCAACAATTTTGGCCAAAATTGGGTTACATGCGCTCTTACTGCAGGTGTGTTAAGCTTGGACCAAGTTATTTACTGTTAAATGACCAGAATAGCCCAACTATTCACCTTCTTTTCAAATGATAACCCTCGGCTGTTTGTATAATAAACAACCCAAATATCAAATGCAATCCTCATCGTCTAGTGCTTCCTTCTGGCAGTGTCCCTCTACAACTAATGTGTTAGGAATATGCCCTCGAATGCTATACGAGGATTAGTTGTATAAGGCATTAGATTATCTATCATTTGGCCTTTTGTGTAATAAGATCTTTTCGTGTGTTTAATGAAAGGCGAGTTGAGTCATGTTCTCGTGTAAAGAAATAAATGAACAAATCCAAATGTGGCGAGTTGAGTCATGTTCTCGATGGGTACGAGAGAGGAAGGCACTAGTGGACGCTTAACCTCGAACATTAAAACTCCATAAGCCTGAGGCTCCACTTGGACGCTGGATAACCGATCAAGGCTTATTTATCGATGACCCATCGTGTGCCGTTATCCCGCTTGGAAGCGGCGGTCATGACTTTTGATACGAATTGAATCAAGGGATTGAATCATTTCATGGACACTAACTCACGGGTCGTACGGTCGATGCTTATTACTCAAGGAGTGTTAATGACCGATGACAACACTATAGTAGTCTACGTGAACCTTAGACCGAAAGGGGCTTTGACGGAGTTGACTTCGAAGTCTCGACTGTCACTGGTTCCCCTCGACCCGATTTGTTGTTGCATGTGTCAGCGCCAGATGCGGTCTTGATAATGATTTTTGATTGCCGGGCTTAGATCACCGAGCACGGATTCATAGTCTCGCAAGTAATCGAGATAAGTGTCCTATGAGGACGGCGATGGAAAATTACGAAATCCTTGGCCAAGGTATTGAACTAACTCATGTTAGACATGGAGGATAGTTTGGTAATTTCCCTCGTCTCCGTTTTATCATAGAATCGAGTTTAGTGAGTTTGACATAGACCATGGCTCTCACTCGATCGGGACACAGCTGGACTATTTATACGTAGCACTATTATTTATAGTGAGGTTCTGGAATAAAGACTAGGTCAAAATTTGCACTAGAATCGGGATACGTTCCAATACTACGGGATTGGCTAGGTAACTACTGGACTCTTGGATTCTTACCTTGCCGATTGAATCGAATCTAGAGAGTCGGGATTAAAAAGGATCATCAGTGTATTGATTAGGAGAGAAAGTGTTTTGCGCCTTAACGGGCCTTGGGCCGTTGGGCCACCTTAAGGGGCCTTGGGCCATTTATTGGATCGAAGTTGGACTTCTTATGAAACTAACTTTAAGACTTGGGCTTGACCAAGTGCTTAATGGCTCGAGGATAAAATTGGACTTCAGCTTAAGCTAATTTCGAAATATGCCTTTGAAGGTATTTTCGGAATTTGCATATTTGATATAAATAATATGGAATAAAATATTTGGAATATTATTTATTTAAATTTCAAAATTAATCTAGACTAAGTTTCGAATTTTATACCATATTTAATATACTTAATTTTGACTTGGTATTTAAGTTAGTTTTTCTAATAATAGCAAGTTTCCTTAAGTTTGGATTTGGAATTCAAAAGAGAGTAAGATTTGGCAAAAATCTCTCACACTTTAAGGACTTAGAAATCGAAATCCAATCCTTTAAATAGGCTAAATTTCGTGATCCATAGGTAGGGGAAAAGAAGTGCTTTTCAAAATCAAGACAAGGCAAAAAACACACACACCGAACGCACACACGTTTCTCCCACGCAACGGCTCGGTTCTCTCTAGCCATCTTTAGACAACTGATTACGTCGTACACTACGAGGTCGGCGTGACGATCTAGTGCCATCCACCACCATCGACGAAGTCTTGAAGAAAAGGACAAGGAGCTGCCCTCGCTTCAACTGGTAATTCTCTACGGGTTTGACCCGCCCTATTACGTGTCTATGTGTTACTATTCTGATCCGAGCAACAAGGGCAATTGGGGAACCCGGAAAATTTTTGTTTCGCATCGTACCCAGGGACGTGGCATCACCGGGAGACATCGGGTAACCGAACAGTGGTATCAGACCGGGCACTCGTGATCCGAATCGTAACGTGTCTAAATTGAAACGAGGAGTGTGGGAGACGGTCGAAAGCCAACGCAGTTTTGACCGGCGTGGGGCTGATTGATGCGTCGTTTGCCATCCCACGGCCACCACCTCGTGCGGCATGGCCGACGAGGCAGTTACCGACAAGACCGGAATGCGGGCAGCCATGGGCGGTGGCAGAAACCGACCGCGGCTGTGCGTTGTGCGCAGCTGCGCGGTCGTACCATCGGGCTGCTCTGAGCAGGCCTGATCAGCCGTGACCTCTAGGTCCGGCACCGGCGTGTTTTGATGGCTGGGTGATTTGAGTCGCGGCAGCTGCGTTAGGGCTTTAGGCTCAAAGCCTTAACGGGCCATTTAAGGGGCTTGGCCCGTTTAAGGTCCATCCAGTTTTCATTTCTTTTTATAAGTCATGTAATTGTCTACGTGCTCATTATGAATGAGATTTAAGGTGCACTTGCGGGATTAGGAATTTGGTTTCCGGGTCATTTGTTAAGGGTTACATCCCCCGGGTTGTATTGGTTATATATGGGTTGTTCGGGACTTATGATCCCCTCATGTTCTAATTTATCGTTTTATAAGATTAGCTTAAATACAAACATGAGGGCCCGTTACACGGATCGCAACCCTGCTGGTGGTGACAAGGTGGTGGACTTTCGGTGACTTTGAGGCCGTTCGAGTGACGAAGGACGTTTGACGGCTTCAAGACCCGTGCGACGACCCGTGATCTTTTGAAGACACATGTAATAGGGATAGACTAGAAATAACCCGCTTGTGTTGCCTTGTAGTTTATTTTCCTAGGATTAATTTACTACCTACGTGCATGTTGGTTTTTGAAATGATATGCATGTTCTATGAGTGATATGGTTTATTCTCCCGTTTGATAAATACTAAGTGGGTAAAGGAATTAGACTCCTGCCTTCAATCATGCTTGAAATGTCTAGCACGAGGGAGTTTTGCGATTTGTTTCGAGTAAGTTGGTATCGTATATCCCGCCCCAGTGTTAGCATCTCGGGTGCGTCTTGGACGCCACTCAT